>JANHFL010008188.1:17517-44849 GCA_032468155.1 Oxyrhabdium leporinum
GTATTGCAAGCAAACTCTGCCCACAGCCTGGAGTATGATCTTGATGGGGCTCAGAGTTGACTCAGCCTTCCATCCTTCTGAGATCGGTAAAATGAGGACCCAGATTGCTGAGGGTGATAGGCTGGCATTATAAACTGCCCAAAGAGTGCTGAAAAGCACCTTGCTATTGCTATACTAAGTCATTTTGTGATTAGGTTTAGCATGTCATTCAAAGACCAGTACAATCTTAACAACAAATATTTGAAGGACTGCCTCTCCCCAGTTACATCTACCACCAGAGCGGGAAAGGAGGGTACGTTGTAAGTCCTATCTATCAGAGAAGTACATCTAGTGGGATCATGTTGCTGCCAGGAGTGTGTGGGATGAGGGTTTATGGGTTTCTGACTATGGATTTTAAATTTTATAAGCTGCCCAGAATCAGCATGAGTTAGGCAGTCATATAAATTTGTTTAATAATTAATCATAATCACAGCTTATTTTTAGTTCATGAATTGTATCCATAGCTATATATTTTGTCCGGGCTGGACAGGATCAACAATATACTGTTGACTCCATCCTGTTGACAAGTTACAAACAGTTCACTTCTCCTTTCAATCACCTAATATAAACCTGGTTGATAATAAAATCCTGAGGACATAAATAGATGTAAATAATATAAATGGACTGATTACTATGAAAATGCTATGAATTGCTATGAATAATAATGATAATGAAATGAAAACACCCCTCTAGATACAATTGGAATATACATTATTTTGAAAGATTACACTAAAAAGCAAAAATGCAAGTTTTCATTATCTTACAGAATATCTTCCGAAAGCAAGGAACAATCATTAGCATTATAGCTGTAGATGATAGAGCCGTTGTATTCTAAGAATGGAAGGTTATCTTCCAGGACACTCGGTTGGAATGAATTCTTCTGCTTCATAAAAATGTGAAAAACAACTTGGTTTATAATTTGAAGACCATGTAATGATTTGCTAATATTACCATACATCATAATATATTATTCCCTTCCAACTTAGTAGAAAAATACCAACTTGATTGGTTAAGTTACTGGTAGCCAAGTGAGAATTGATTTGAGACCAATTTTAATATGCAAAAAAGACACAATTTTATTTTTAAAGCATATTGGTGTTTTGGATACTGTTTACACAGATTAGGAGTTTAACAAAAAGAATGGATCCACAGACATTCTACCAAGAAAAAAAACTTTCTCAATTGCCATATTTATTAGAAACTGAAGGACAATGTTAAAATATTGCTAATAAAATCTATCTTGACTAAAAAAGAAATTATTTGATCAAATGCCCTCACAAGCACAATTTAAAAATTAATCTGAATACATAATGTTTAAAACCTCCCTACAAAAATTAGTAACCCAATTATAACTGGATATAATTTTGGATATTCTTACACCTTGAAAATACAAGTATTCCCGTTTAATGCCATCAAGCTAAAATCAACAGCACTACAAAGAACTAAATTAGCAGTTCGAAAAATTTCCATGCAAATTGGAAATTTGCCCAGAGGACCTGTCATTTTTCATGCTTCAAGTTATTATAAGAGCCAAGCATATATTCTGATTTTCTACCTTTTTGTCATCCACAGTATCTTCACTGCTTGGTTCTGTCATCCACAGGGGAAGTTTATTTGGTGGAGAATTCATATTTCTGTCAATTTATTCCTCTGCAAATGCACATGTTCTGTAACAAGAGACATTTTATTACTTTTCTTGGAAGCAATAAAAACCTTAATTGCTAAGATACCATTCATAATTATTTTTCTCATTATAAGTTCATTCATGTTTTCTTATTGTAAATTCATCTTTGGCAGAAGGACACCTGTTGGAGCATTGTCTTTCACTTTCGATAAGCAAGAATGAGAAAAATTGGAAAGGATAAGAAAGCAAAGAATGCAGCTATATATAGTAGGTCAATCATCTATTGACCTGTCATCCAGAATGCTTTGCATGGTATAAATTCAATTGGTCTACTTTGAGGGGGGGGAAGGGTATTCTGATTGTTATTATTATATTTTTATTCTGCCATTTTTATATATAACTCAAGGCAGCCAATTTACCAAATACTCCTTCCCCTTATTTTCCACACAACAACAGCCATGTGAAGTGGGCTGGGCCGAGAGACAGTGACTGACACAAAGTCACTCAGCCAGCTTTTATGTCTAAGGCAGAGCTAGAACTCATTCTCCTGGTTCCCTGGCCAGTGTGGCTAAAGAAAAAGGAAAACAGAATCTTTTCAGAATCTTTTTTCTTCTCTTGGTTTTGGTTGGACAAATACATTGAAAATGACAACCAAGTGCTACTTTAGAATATATATTGTGTTGCTGGAGTCAAAACAATATATCTGTCATCTGTCACAATCATGTCTGCCATTTAGAAAACAAATTTAGATTCCAGATGCAGGCATATGCCCAAAGCATCACATTCAAAGGCAATTACAGGTCAATATAAGAACTGCTTTTCAAGAAGATTTACTACCAAGGGAATATTCATAGAGCTGTGGCCATATTGTGAGGCGATTATATTTATATTAATATATAAATATAGAACTAAGTCCCAGAGGAAAAGCTGGACATGAATGCAACGGAAGTATTGATGGCTAGCGATGCCAGATAATTTCACACGCAAATATAAGCGTTTAAACAAAAGCTAAATATCCTAATAGTCGCGCTGGAAGTAAAAGAAACTCACCTCACCCCGGAAGTCCCCCACTGCCCAGTGCCATAGGAAAAAAGTTCTCTCTTGGTCTCTTTCCCGCCAGACGCACGCAAAAACCATCACCTGTAGCCAACATTATCGTCGCAAGAAAAATACGTCACGAGCCGCCATACTCCTCCTCTCCCCCCAGCCTTTCTTTCCGGCCGCTGTCAACTGTAGAAGGTGAAATGAGGTGAAGTGCATGCGCACAAAAGCTTCCGCGCCCGCCAGCCGCCGGCAACGCAAGTCATTCTGGGGGATGTAGTTTATCGTTTTTGGCAGAAAAGCGGGGGGAGACGGGGCGTTTCAAAGTTGCAGGGAGGAAGGGATTTCTGCTCTCAGCCCGCTCGGTACGCTCTTTTTTTATCGTTTTCTTGCGGCTGGGGCGGTTGACGTTGGCTGGCGCGTGCCGAACATGAACCATCGCCTCGGACGAGGGCTAAGAAACGGGCGGCAATAGGACCCGCCCGATCGCGGAGCGCTCATCCCTCTCTCGGAGGCGGCCGCGCGGGGAAGGCGAGCGCTGCAGGGGCCAGGGCGGATAGCGGCCGCGGCTGGTTGAGAAGCAAGTCGGCGAGAGGCAGTAGAAGGGATGGAGTAAGTGCCGACTGCCCTGAGCTGTGGGGTTTTGTTTTTTCACCCTCTCTAGCTAACCCGCTCCTCCCCACCCTCCGCCCCGGCTCAATTGCGTGTCATGGCGCCTGGAGGGGCCGTCGGTGCAATTTGTACGGGCGCCCATAGGGTGTGCGGTGGGGGGGGGGAACCACGGGTGGAGAATGGGAGGACTCCCCTAGAATTAGGCTGCCCGTTTATAACGGGGAGGGAGACGCTCTTCAAGGCGAGAGGTCTTTTGACCCGATCGGGCTTTGTGGTGCCGCGAAGGCCCGTTCGGGAAGGTCGGGGCTGTCCTGTTTCTTAGACAGGTCTTGCCTTTTTTCCCCCCTCACACTTCCCCGCGCGGTCATAGGCAGCTTGGGCTCGAGCAGAAAAAGCCTG
Organism: Oxyrhabdium leporinum; assembly: GCA_032468155.1. Classification (NCBI taxonomy): domain Eukaryota; kingdom Metazoa; phylum Chordata; class Lepidosauria; order Squamata; family Cyclocoridae; genus Oxyrhabdium; species Oxyrhabdium leporinum. The sequence continues at coordinate 21,233 of JANHFL010008188.1, forward strand.
ACGCTCAGCAGCTTGACGGAGAGAAGGCTTCAGTCAAGCGAAGCCCCAAGCACAGTATTCATAGAGGGTACAGGGTGTGTTTAAAAAAATAAAAATTACCCGGTGCAATAACTCTCCTTGTACTCTAGCTACGTTTTCGTGGCAGGAGAAGCTTCCCCTGCCAACAGTTTAACGTCGCTGATGTTGTAGGAGCAGGGTTAGTAAGGGTGGAAAAGGCTGTTTCTTTTTTTAAAAAAATGGATTCTGTGCCTTTAACATCGGCCAGACATTCAGCAGTTTAGCACATGATTTTCTACAAGAACTCCTCCCCGTTCCACCCACCCCCCTTTCTATGTAACAGGCTAAAAAAACAAAAGTGTTCAGTGAAATAACTTTCTAGGGGAAATTAATTATGCGCAGTGAGGCCATTGCCAGGAAAGTGAAATGGATCTCCTGGATGTTTATGGTGTTATGCATCTTTGTTATATATTTGTTATTTTCAGTTGATGGTTAAAGATGGAGAGAGGCAGAGGAGGAGGAGGAGGAAGGAGTGTGGGGGGCTCTGGCCTACACAGGAGCATTTACTCCCAGTCCCAGCAGCAGTATCATTATCCTGCCTCCTCTTCTCAGGCGGGCTGCATGGAAATCCAGGAGCTGGCGTCCAAAAGAGTGGACATCCAAAAAAAGAGATTTTATCTGGACGTGAAGCAAAGTTCCCGAGGTCGTTTTCTGAAGATAGCCGAAGTCTGGATAGGAAGAGGCAGGCAGGACAATATCAGAAAAAGCAAGCTGACTCTATCTTTATCAGTAGCTTCTGAGTTGAAAGATTGCCTGGGTGATTTCATAGAACACTATGCCCATTTGGGCTTGAAAAGCAGCCAGAGTCACCGGAATGACCACGCTAATGGCAAAGAACAAGATTCAAGAAGGCGGCAACACCATCAACTACCCTCGCCTCCAGCTTCAGTGGGATCTGAGGAACATCTTCACAGCGTCTTAAAAACTGAATATATCGAAAGAGATAATAGGAAATATTACCTAGACCTAAAGGAGAATCAACGTGGACGTTTCTTAAGGATTAGACAAACCTTGATTAGAGGACCTGGCATGATAGGATATTTTGGTCACAGTTTGGGGCAGGAACAGACTATTGTCCTTCCAGCACAGGGAATGATTGAATTCAGGGATGCTTTGGTCCAACTTATTGAAGAATATGGGGAAGGAGACATAGAAGAAAGGAGGAGTGGAGGGGATGATCCTCCTGAACTCCCAGAGGGGACTTCCTTCCGGGTGGACAACAAGAGGTTCTACTTTGATGTGGGATCTAACAGGTATGGTATTTTTTTGAAGGTAAGTGAAGTGAGGCCTCCATACCGTAACACCATAACTGTCCCATACAAAGCATGGACAAGATTTGGAGAAAACTTTATCAAGTATGAAGAGGAAATGAGGAGAATTTACAACGGCCATAAAGAGAAAAGAATGGATATCAGAGGGGACAGTGGAGAAGAACAAGAGGGTCTTGATTAGAATGTTTTTCAATGGGCCAAGAATAAAGCAGAGAAATGCCAGGAGGTACTGAAATGTAATGGCTGGAAGAAGTTGCCTTTCTTTTTGTAAGTTCTTCCCTGTTATTAGATAATTCCAATATATGGCTCTGGTTTTCATGTTAAATTACACCCAGCAACTTCTCTGGTTTCTTATAGGAACAATTAATTACCCTGTGATTCTGATTCTTAACCTCACAAGTTTATCAAATCTGTATAATACCACTAACACTGTTGTAATCTTTAAAGAATATGTATAAGGTTTGTGTTGCAGTGTAACATGATGCAAATAAGCCAGATGGAATTGATGTGTTGTAATAGTAATCAAGAGCATTTATGACCAAAACTGACCTTTAAATTTTAAATGATTGTATTGGGAAAGGTATATTTAACTAAGTAAATCTACGTGTTACATTATGATAAATATTTTTAAGGGAGGAAGAATTGGCCAGTGATTAATTTCATGAGTGATTAGGTATGGGTACCTAATCGTAGGATAACCCAGTAATTTAAGTGATCCCCCTCTAAACGATATATCTATGTTTAATGTTGATCATGTCATCCCTTCTGTATGGATTGTTGACATCTTGTGAGGAGAGCTTATTTAAATAGTACAAATCTCAAAACTATTTTTATATTTGTGGGGTTAAGTGGTTCTAGCAAGTTGCTGTGATGTGGGAATTTGATAGATGAACAATCATTGGAATTAAAATTCTAAACAGGAAGGTTAAATGTCTACAGTGTGGAAAAATATTAGAATAATTTCTGATTTATCTTCAAAAAATACTTTGAGAGATTTTGGTGCATCAGTTAGTTGGTATCCTGCAGATAAGATTTCACATTGGTGCAATTGAAGTATTCAGTAATAGCTATTGATCTTATTTTGAAATTTTAGTTCTTAAATATTTATTCCAAATTATAATCTGTATTTTTATTTTGCTAAACATTAACCCATGTTAAAAAAGATCAAGAAAATGACTAGAGACAATTTATCATGAAACAGAAATGAAATATACATTTTGTTTGTTTGGCATCATTTAAGACTTCAATTATCTATATTTAAATGGGAATATAATGAACTGAATACAGTGAAGCTAAATACAGTATTGCATCAACATGGCAAGGATTGTGTTGTAAATCACATTTTAAATTGGAATTCAGAGTGCCAAAGCTTTTGCTTTTGACCTTGATACTGTGTAAGCTATTTCTATGTAGAAACCTAGTACTTTTTCTTTAAAAGAACTAGATTGGTTGGTTCATGCTCAATATTCATTTCTTTATCATATCCAGGTGCTATACTAGCCAAGGAGCATGATTTTCTAGTTTCAGTTGTATTCTTCCTGGTATTTCCATTTCAGCACCATTTTAAAACTATGCTGTGGCCTCCTTTCTCAAGGATTGTTAGTAAAAATGGAGATCATAGCATTGCATTTTATTTGGTGTGAAAAGTTGCCCAAATGCTTTTATTTGGAAAGAAAAGAAAAAAAATGCACCAAAATCACCAAAGGAACTTTAGAAATATGTGCTCTAGTTGTGACAAAGGGAAAGAAAATTAATGTCACTGTTCTAGGTGATTTACCCAATATTTGGAAATTTGACCTAATGAGTATTTGGCTGTTTCAGAAATGACTAATAATGTTTAATTTCAAACTCAAATCTAGTTTTAATTTTTCAGTTACTAATGGTCTGTGGGCCAGAGCAAGTCATGAAAGATTCTAAGTAAATACTGGCATGAAAGTATATGTTCTAAGGTGGAAAATTAGAGGTGTAATGTGCTATTGTTGATTTGATAGCAGACTTGTAGTAAATTGTCTAAATTATCATTCTGCTGATTTGCTGATGCACATCCCAATGCCTGTAGTAATAGTAACGTCCAGTTATACAACATGGAATCCATGAATGTATGAATTCCTGATGCTCACATTTTCCCATCTCTTGCTTTTCTATTTTTCCTATTTCATCATATATAACAGGTTTTGTTTTTTAAAAAAACTTTCATCAATTGATACATTTTTATGGAAACTTTACCTTATCAAATTTAATAGAAACAAACATATTAATGTTCTATTTTTGGTGTTTCAAGAATGCATTTCTTCTGCAGCTTTTGTTTAGCAAATAGATAAAATGTTATTTACCACTACAGTAAAAGTGTATATTAGTTAATATACTGGCCTGTACAAGTTTGCACTACTTTATCTTGTTTTTGTATTGAGCCAGATAGTCAGCAGTCCCTGTTTATATTGCTGTCTTCCCCCGCCCCAAATTTGTGGATTCCTGTGCTACTAAATAAGGTTCTGTTTTCCTCTGTATATAGGCACACATTGCCATGTTCAACTAATGACTTAAACACAGATAAACACAGATGTGAGCATCTGAGAAGGATTACACATGAGCCTTAAAATTTATATATATAAATTGTATATATATATATGTGTGTGTGTGTGTGTATATATACAATATATGTATATATATTCATCTTATTATTGGACATAACTGGATGTGTTTATATCTTTAAACCCAAGGAATATAGGATCCAATTTATATTGGTAATAGTTGAAATGGTCATTTGGGAAAAAGTTTCTCTTTACATCTGACAGTACATGCACTTCTTTGGAAAGTGGCAATAACATGTTAAAAGGTTGCAGAAGGATCTGTTACGATGTAAAGAAATATTCTTTGCATCCCAAAAATGCCATATCCCTTAAACTTGAGAAAAAAAATAAACTTTAGCTTATTTGCACTAAAAAAAGCGTGGCCAAAAACAATTCTAGGAGGGCAGGGTGGACATAATCAATTTGTACCTCTTTAATTATTTTATGTTAAAGCCCTGACCTCTCTTTTAAAACTGTATGGTCCAGACAGAAAGTCTGTCAGTTTTGTGATTTCATAATGATGCACTTTATATTTTAAAAATAATAGAAGCACATTTCTGATACTGGTCTGGTACAGTGTGTTTCAGTATAGTATAAAATGGTCTACTGCATGCATGTCCGTCAGTGATTTGTTACAAGGACTAGATCAAATTACATGGGCATGATCAAGAAGAATAGGCACTACACTACAACAAATTATGAGATATCAAGGGCATGTATTTTTTTAGAATTGTTGAGTCCTGCTCTCTCCAGATTTACACAATCAACATTCCTGAAACTCAAATACTTCAATGTATTTTTAAAGATTCCTGCAGCCTGTGTAGTTATTGGTTAAATAACTCTGTCTTATCTTTTAAACTGTTGCTGCATAATTCCTCTCTTCCTAAAAGAATTATTTAGGGATCTAGATTTTTGTGGCAGCTAGGTAAGTTAGTTGGAGGCAATGTGACTGTATTTCATATAATGTAGCCTTTCCCCCAAACTTAACTTAAAACATAAAATAACCGAAAGGCTATTATGACTGACTACCGGTATTATTATAAGAAAATTTCGATAGCATAAATTCAACTATCAGAAAATGAAATTTTTGCAGAAGGATTATTTCAATTATTTATGAACTATTTAGGTTCATAAAGGTGGGAAGCAAATATATCAGTGCTTCATAGGTACTATTTCACCTTAATAGTGTATAGAATTGTTGCTAGTGTTAACATAGCTTTTTTTTCATGTTTTCTTTTAAAATGCCATTTAATTATTTTCTTTTATGCACTAAGAGTTTCACATCAGGTAAATAGGAAGTGCTATTAATTCCTTTTCCTGGTAAACAAGGACGAAACTATTACATCTTAAATTAACAGAAGACAACCTATGTCCCTTGACTTCCTTTTTTGCCATTGTTGAAGCTTGCTTTGACGAAGATTGTTCAAGACTGGAAACATAATTTCTTAACTTTTTCCATAAAGAAATTTGTGAAAACTGCAATCTAAGCCCTGTTATTTCACTTACAAAAGCAATTATTAAATATGTTTAGTATATCCTTCTAGATACGTAGGTTTGCAATTCATACCTTAATTATTCTTAGGACAATTCTCCTATATAATTTTAACCTCAATTTATCTGCAAAGCATGTCCATTAATTTTTTTTTAATTATTTTTTTGGCTTAGAGAGGGCCTAGTAAACAGACGGCTTGAATCATCTTTGTCCAGATACTTGCTCAGTTCCAAAAATGGGAAAGAAACTATATACAAGATACAAAGCATGCTTATAGTTGTTTTAGTCATCATATCCCTTTTTCCAATCATTAAAATCACTGCTAGCTGGTCCTCCATATACCTATTCATGCATGTTTTCCTAGATGTATCAGTACCCAGCATTAATAGCCAATTTGATCTGTATGTGTCATTATACCTGCCTGCATCTAGCAAAGGACAGTGTGAACTTGGTCAGAAGCCTTAATACGTTTGTTTGTGTAAACATTGTTGACTGTATTATAAATGTGTGTGTGTGTGTATATCCGAGAAGTTTCCACGAAGTTCATATCCTTTAGTTTCAAAAAGGCATGTTTGAAACAGCTGCTATTAAACAAAACTATGAGATTTAGTTCACTGAGCTATGTGGTCTGTTGTTTGAGCCTTTAATGTGTTTTTAAAATATGATTGGATTTTGGTACAAAACATGGAGTCCATAGTCTCAGTGGAACTGAAAAATACAATAGCAGGAAGAAATAAAAGTGGTCTTAAAATAGAAAGGGCAGTATGAAGACTGAATATTTGACATTGTACGAAGCATTTGAAGCTAGGCTTCACCAAGTACACTGACAAAATATCTCCACAAAGTATTGAAGCAGCTCTTATCGCTTAAAAGATAAACTAAAATGGCTGTATCTACACATGGGAAAGTCTTTGAAACAATCCTGCTGAACTTTCAGCTGCCTTCAGTTTCTAAAGCATCAGTTTATTTTGCATATAACAGTGGATAAAACAATTTCTTTAATGTTTTAATTGCAGGGTTAAATTATACTGAGTTATGTGAAATAAATATAATCCCCCAAACAGAGAATAAAATACCCCTCTTTAAATATCCATTTGGAATGGAAATTATACACGATTATGACAGTATGTCCTTGGTAGTAAAATTGTATTTCCCCCACAAAAAAAAATAATAACTAGCATAGTTCAGGGCTATTGGTTAACTTCATTATAAACATCAATTTGGATAAATGAATGTAATTCTGTATTGTCCCATCATATTTTTATGACTGGTAATGTACATAGCATGTAACATTTAAATGTTTTTCATATTTTCTGCTGATAAATAGAATTACATTAGCAACATCGCTGAAACTTAAATGCTTCATATTTTTAAAGATTCCTGCACCCTGTATAGATTTTGGTTAAATATCTCTGTCATATCTTTTGCAATGTTGCTGTAGAATCCCTCTACTAAAAATATTGCTTTAGGGATCTAGATGTTCGTGACAGCTGGGCAAGTTGGTAGGAAGCAATGTGTATGACTATATTGTAAATGATGTACCCTTCCCCACCCCAGAGCATAATTTAAAAAGTTATTGTAATAGTTTTATTGAAACTATTAAATGAAATATTTTTCCCATCTCATAATTTTCACCATCATCTCTATTTTATACATGCATTCAAATTATTGTAAAATGAAATATGCTATTTATATCAGACTGGAAATCATTTGTCGGGGGGGGGGGGCTCTATGCCAAATTTCTATTTCCAGAACTGAAAAGTTGCCCATCTAGTGAGTTTGCTAGTTCATTATTCTTTTTAGCTAAAATGCTCTTAGCTAGAAGATAAACTTGATTCAAATATAATCATGGGCAGGGTTTCCTCCTTCCAATAATTCATAATGTGGTTTGTTTGATTTTGACTTAGTATGATTATGTAGTGAGTCATTATGGTTTATAAATTATAATATAGCTTAGCATTATTTGATCCTGTGCATTATGGCACATTCAATAAGTTATGGTGAAAATAAATCATGGCTTAGTGTTGTTGTAGACCTAGTCAATATTCCCTGTCTTTCAAATCATGATTTAGACTACAATAGGCAACCTGATACACTCAAATACCTTGGTTCACAATTCCCATTACTGATTTTGTGCATAATGACTGGGGGAAAAGCCATCTTGGATTAAGTTTAAAAATTCAGTAGAATGCTACTTGGTTTACCTTTGATTAATTTGCTTAATATTTAGTTAGTAAAAAGGGTTCTAGTAAAAGGTGTTAGTAAAAAGCCTTTATATATACTAGTACTTTATCAGCTTGATTATTCAAAATTCTTATTTCTGGCAAAAAGTATGAGCTTAGTTTGAAGATATGAGATTGTATCTTACTGGATGGGGTATAAAATTAAATATAATTTTCCAAAACCAAACGAAGTACCGAAAGAAGTGAGGAAGAAATACGTGGAATATTGATGAATCAATCTTGTAAATCATTGTTTAAAACAAAGTGAGCTACCTAGTGCCTTTCAGATGCTGCTGAATACAACTCCTGACAGTCCCAGTCATTTTGGCCAAGAGAAAAGGATGTTGAGAGTTGTTTGGTAATATACGAGGACCATAACTTTATAGGAATTTTAGAGGTTCAGAAATACTACAGCTTTTCTTACGGATGTCTGAATCTTAAGCTTTAACCACAAACTAATTTCAAATTAGTTTAATAGTAAAACACATAATCCTTTAAAATATGTAGCTGGGATTTCTACGAGAAGATGAACTCTGGATATTAACACCTTCAGTAATAATATATGTCCTTTAAAAATAGTTTCATATACAGGTAGTCCTCATTTAGTGATTGCCTTGTTTAGTGCCCATTTGCAGTTAAGACTGTGATTAAAAAAATAACTTCATGACCAGTCCCCACATTATTACCTTTGCAAGTCTGTAAAGCAAAGGAAAGCTGAACTAAGATCATAAAAACAGTTACACTTTCAATTGGGAATTACTTTGCTTAATGACTGAGTTCCCAGTTCTAATTGTGGTCACTAAACAAGGGATACCTGTATTAAATATTCACATTTTTTAAAAAAAGATGCAAGTACAAATATTGAAAAAGTATTAATATTTTTCATATGAAACATGAAAAACAATTCCAGATAATAATTTAGAAACAAAAGATGGGACTTCGTATTAAGTTACAGCTACACAATTATTTAATTTTTTTCTTTGAAACTAAATATTTAGCTTCTCATTTCAATTTCCTTTATTTCAGAAAAAAAAATGTTTAACGAAGCAGTACCAAGATAAAGAGAACCTGCTTCAGATCCAAAGCATATGACAACAGCCAAGGCCTTGAATTACAGTAGTTTTGTTTTTAGTGAGGGTTTGTTTTTTTTCATTGATAAAATCTGGCCCTGACTTGCTGAGCTGTGATGATGATGATGCAGACAGAGGCTGAGCCAGGATATTTCATGCTGAGCAGCAGAGGGGGGGGCTTAGCAAGAAGGAGCTTTTAGTCAATTCACTGAAGATTTGGAGAGAGAAAAAGCAGTAGGCTATAATCGAAATCAGAGGGAAGAGGAAAACTTTATGAGGGAAAAGCATATGGAAAAGTTGGATGTGAAGAAGATATCTTAGAAGACCTAGAACTGACAGAGGGAAAGAAGATAGAATGAGGGAGTTCTCTTGAAGGAGCAGGAGAGTATGTGGCCAAAAAAAATCAAACCAGAAGTATAGAAGAAGCAGTGACTTTATAAAAAAGATAAGGTGACGCTGTAATGAAGGAAAGTGGAGGTTTCCTGAAAGAAAATGAAAATAATTGGCCATAGTTATTATATTAGTTCTCTTAAACTAGATAATCTTAGATTCGTTATAAAGAAAAATTAAGCTATATTTGCTCACTCTATGATACGAATTATTAAAGTACCGTAAGCATAGCCTAGGATATACTGACCAAAACAAAACATGAACATAGTACTGCTTCCAACAGGGAGGCCCTCTCAATCCATGGCTAATACTCTTAACGAAGAGTAGCTGCTACCCACAATTAAGGTAGAAAGTAACTATTGGTGAATTATTGCTACTTGAAGAATCTTGCAGTAAGAATAGACATTTACAGAAAGGTTTGCTAGGTTGTATCTTTTCCCCTCATTTTGCATGTAAACTGATTGCCTCTGGGTAAACTTAATACATGTTAAGTAGTATCATTACAGTTTCCTCATTAGATTCATTTAATTCATTTAATGTGTATTGCAAGGTGCTTACGTACAGTGGAACTCAGTATTAGGAAAGAAGGCTGGTTTTTTTCAGTTCATACTTATTACCGAAATAGAGTATTTTTTAATTTTTCAAAAGAGGGTATAAGATTTTATAAATGTAGGTCAGATTCAGTTTTCCCTATTTAATACCTAAGTAGGTCTGATATAGCAACTGGAAAAAATGCAGGAAATATCTATTAAGAAAAAGCTGCAAAAATGCGGAAGGCTTAGTGAAAGAGAGAAAACATACATTTTTATTACACTAGAAAGATACTGCGCTTGTCAATAGATAATCAAATAACTGCAAAGATTGCAAGGTATCTTCTGCATGTTTTAAGATAGTGCTGTACTGGTAATTGGGGACATAGAAGAGACTTGGCTGTTCTTGCATCAGAGTTTGCTCTACTATCACTTGATTGATCATCTCAAAGCAGGTATGTCAGTATAAGAAAAGTTTAGATACATAGATCAGATATCATTACATAAACATCTTAAGGCAGGATAAATTTTCAGAACTTTCAGAATATTCTTAAAGGGAGTTCATAAACTTGCCAGTTTAAATAAGGCTAAATATAATAAGCATAAATAAAATCCGGCCTTTATGGGAAAGAAATGAATGGGAAGAGAGAGTGTGTTAACCCTGCAGCATTGCCATTTAATAATCCAAGATGTCGGTACTGTAGGGTACTGTGGGAAGCAAAAGAAACTAGGTACATACTTGGATCTAAGTCATGGCTTTCCAAGGAGAGTATGTTCTTTTACGTAATGTGCAATACATTTAGCTTTGCCACTTTCCAAACTATTGGTTGTCCTGGCTCTAGATGTGCATCAGGCTGATAAGGGACAGTTCTGTAGCAACTATAGAAAGACTTGGAAATAGGCAGCTGCATTGATAGAAGATTTTTTTTCAGATTGCTTGGGGGGAGGTGCAGCAAAACATTCATCCGATGTACTTTTCATAAGCATAACAATATTTCCTTTCTGGGAGTTTCTTCAGAATATAGGAAGAATCATATTCAAAATGCAGTTGTTTGTTTATTTTTGCATGTTTGCCCTGCACACTCTTTTTCTAAGAGTTATCAAGCCTGCAAAAGGGATCAGTACCATTCAGTACTTACTTACACTGCACAAATCTTTGTCACAGTAAGCTTTGTTAAGATTAAATAGAGTTTGCTTGTTGCTCTTCTTAGTAGATTTAACAAATTAATTCACAGATACTCTGCAGAAGCAATTGCTCAGTAATAAATTATTCAATTTCAGTTAACAGATGGGAAATTTCCATTTCTGAAAGTTCTCACCCACAGCAATTCTTCATGAAAAACTTTGTTTATATTTCAAGATAAAATAGCCACCAAACCTCTACCAAGATTGGGCCTCTTTTGTTAGAGATGGACTGTAATTGAACAATCTTCCCTCCAGTCCTTCATTAACTATCTTTCTAGGAAACTGAATACTCTGGCAGACAAAAAGATTTACAATCATATTACTGGCATTATTGCAAATATTTTCCCCAAGAGAAATCATAGATTTCAGTTTTCTGTGCACAAATATATATTTTACCAGAGAAAAAAATTCCATCAACTAAGCATTGGAAGATGGCAACTTACCCACCAAAAGGAAATAAACATCATGACCCATAACATCTGACTTCAGTATAGGATGCTATTTTTACATAATTCCTCAGTTTAATCCCTCCAACATCTTATTCTATAAAAGACTATTGCAAAAAAAAAAAGGGGGGGGGAATAGTTGGGCACTGTAATGTGTATTGTAATTTTAAATTTTAAAATATAGCACTTGAGCAATGATTATAAAGGGTAATACTATACTACAAAGGTCATTGAAGTATCAAAGCTACGGTGCTGCAATATAATGACCTCTTTTTTTCAATTTTTAGAAGAATTTTAGAAGAAACCATTATACTTGGCTGATATGCTGCTCGTTCCCAAAGGGAATAATAAAAATGCCAATACAAATTAATACCCAGAAATGCCAAGTACATGTAAAAAGATAACAAAAAAATTAAAATGCCTAGCCCCTATGCACCTCACCTTCAGCTATAGCACAGCTTCCTCCCATGCAAGACTAGTGGCTGAATGTGTTAATTGAAAAATTTATTTCAGTAGAAAAGCTAGTAAGAATGTGAAAGTTTCACAGTGCTACATTTTCAATAACCATTCACATATTAAAGATTTATTTATTTTCAAATAAGACTGGCGCATCATGCCATCTTGTAAAGCAAACCTCAGTATTTTTAAATATTTCCTTTTGTAGCATAGCAGATTTGATGTAAGAAAAATATGACTAAATTAATCCTTAAATAGAAATTTTAGGAGAAACTTATTTGTTTCTGTAATTTTGACATGCAGAGCCAAGCTGTTGCAATTCAAAAAACATGCGTACATTATTTTTTAAGGATGTAATTTTACTAGTCTTTATAGACTCACTCTACTTGCAGTTGGTTCTTACAGTGCTCAGTGTAGGGAGTGGTCATTTTGGGTGGAGACCTTAAAAATACACAAGAAATTCTTAGATATTAATTGCTCTACATTTATCTGTTAAAACCTGAACAAGTAACTGGTTACTCTGTCCTATAGAAACAATAGACAGGTCTGTTACATTCAATCTGTTCGCCTATAGAGCAGCTAGAGGTTTTTGTATTGTATGTAGCATTTCTAATAACAGGCCTTCTGTTTCTTTTACATTATGAAATAACATCCTGATTTAAAATATTGGTATGAAATGTGTAGAAGCAAAGAGACACACTAAGATCTTCATAGAATTTCTTGTGATTGCTGGATCAGCTTCTAATATGCTTATGAAGTATAAAGATAATACATGCTTACAAGAAAGTGTTGTTTCCATTTTTTTTTTACATGAGTGAAAATACATTAAGTTCAGTAACAGTGCACTCATGCAAGTAGTCTCGACTTAATAACCAGAAGAGGGACCAGATAATTTGTTGTTAAACAGTGCGGTCATTAAGTTGTCACATGACTGTGACTTGCAACATCTCTTCCCAGCTTCCCATTGATGTTGGTTGTCAGAAACCAGCTGGGAGATCACAAAGGGCAATCACGTGACCGTGTGATGCTGCAACTCTTGTAAATGCCAGTGTCTGAATCATAATCATGTGCCTGCAAGATATTGCAACCATTGCAAGTGTAAGGAGCAGTCGTAACTTTGAATGGTCGTTAAATGAATGGTCCTAAGTCGAGGACTACTTGTAATGCAATACATTCACTATTCATTATTCTAGACATCAGGAAGAACCTTAATGTATAAGCAAATAAGTGTTTTGTAAGGATAGACATGAGACCGTTCTTTAAATAGCATAGCCTTATAATGGCTTTTCTGCAAACAACATGATGAAGCCAGTTCATTAGTCTCTTGCTAATGTTTGGCAGCCTGCAAGGACTTTTCAACTAGAGGTCTGTCTTCATAATAGCACAGATATTAGAAAGGTAATAAATCGTCATACTTTTGTTTTCTGTCTTCTGTGATGGTTTATGGATCTGTATTATATTGTAAGTGTGTACATAATTGCAGTCTGAACAGTGACATTACATATTTATTTAAACATAGCAAATTGTAATGTGGAGCACTTTTGCTATGGCATGTGCAGCATTTGTGCTCTTGGATTTTATTTTTATTCTCTTTAAGTCCCATAACAGTTTAAGTTTGGGATACTAATCTAAATTGTGATTGAAAGCTAGCACTTTAAGTACTTGTAGTCACTTTTCTTCTTATATATGGAGCACCGCACTTTTATAAATACTATTAGCACTGAGTTTTCAACATATAGTTCCCTGAACCCCATTTTTGTGTAGTCCTTACAGGGTGTTTGTTTAAAATAAATGGTGGCTGTATGAAGATACCTTTTCATGAATGTAGCCACTGCCTGGTGCCTAACTTGTATTTAGTCATATGCTAAAGAATTACATAAGTTGATGAAAAGATGGCAGGGTAAGGATAGATTTGAACCATTTCTAACTTTAAAAAATATTAAATTGTTGACATCTAGACAGGTTTTTTTAAGACAAATATGTGCATATATAATCCACATATCAACAGGCTTTGAAAAACACCAAAGACATTGGACATTTAAAATGGGCAAGAACAGCACAAGAGGTTATTTTTAGGTTTGTGTTAAATTCACAACAGAGGATGAAGTAATTAACGTGATTTAAGCTATAGTGTTTTGGGCATATCATGTGTTGATATGTTTTTTTACCACGATGGATGAAATGTGTCAATATAGGTAGATAAGAAAGTAAAAGCTGTCATTCAGCTTACATACGCTGCAACACAATTGCATCCATATAAAACTTGCTTCAGCTAGATCAATATAATATAGTATTCACATATGTAAATTAGTTTAACTTATTGTAGTCTTAACCATATTAAAGTGGGTAAGAGCCGAGATGCTTTTAGAAGAATAGGTATAACATTCACCTACATATACTCCTCCAGTTGCAGAATGCTGTTATATGAAAAGTTCACAGGGCTGGGAAAAGGTTTCTGGAGAATTTTCACATTAACTATTAGTTGACTACAAGAGAAATTAATTTGATAGATGTTTTATCTGATGTTGAGTCTTGCCATCAGGCGTCAGTGTACCAGCTCTACCTTACTAGAAGATCTTAAATATGGTTCAATGTTCACTTCATGTTGCTAAATTCCACAGGAAAAATTAAATATCAAGATCAGAGCAATTTTCAAATAATAAAATAATTTATAGACATAAATTTTACTTTTGAATACATACGCTGTCTAGATATGTCTATAAATACTAATGAGATTACTTGTAAGAACCCAAAAATATTTTTAGTCTTTAATATACTCCTGAATCCTGATCTAACTAATTACCATGCATATACTGAAGCTGGCTTCTGTGTGTGCATCCTTTGTTGAATTAAGAAATGTACATATAAACAGCAGCATGGCAACATCCAGCTTTTTAGCCTGCCATATAGAGTTCCCTTCCCTGTATCAAATAATTGGTGTTCCTGCACTGATTGTTCAGGGATAAGAAAATGTTCGTTGGAGGCTTACTGTTATATACTAGATCTTATGTTTTGCATTCTGTCTGAATGAGCCCATTTTATTAACTGAAATAATCCCAATTAAGCAACTTTCCGAATCAAAATGTTTCTTTTCGATTTAAATACATTCACTACTCCAGTTGGATAGAATAGCTGCAGCAGTGACATCTTTCTGAACAATCCTCAATTCTGTATATTTGTTCCAACTTCAAAGCATTCTATTAATAAGGGTATCAGTGTCAATCAACATAGAATTAAGCTAAATATATTTAATCATAATAGCATATTTAGTCCCTTTGCTAACCTGTGGTGACAAACGTATGTGTGGGTGTGGATGTGGATGTATGCACATACATGAAGAGCTGCTTCTTGAGTGAAACAGTATAAACATAAAATCTATTAGAAAACTAGCAATTCCCCTTGCCCATAAATGTACAATAAGAACATGAAAATATGTTTTACAAAGATGACACATTAAAAATAAAGAGCAGGATTCAAAGGGCCAATCATGGTAGCAGTCATACTACTGTCCGCCCTGTAGTATCATCTTACTACAGCTCCTGTAAAGAGTTGCTCCTGGGATTGGAAGATTCCATAGTAATGCATCTAGAAAGACGCATGTATGAGCTTTTTTGGATCCAATCAAAAATAACTGATCCAGGACAAATTTGCCAACTTTTTTGTAATTTCTATAGTTAAGTTAAATTATCTTCAGATTGTATTTCACTTTAGAGTGTTAGTAGAAGATAAACTAAACGTTTTGGAAGTCTTATTCAACTAGATATTACATACTTTAAAAAAAAAGTTAAAGTTTTCTTGTAAAAGTATTTCTAAAAACCAATGTGCTGCTTTTCCTTTATACATTAAAAAAATTGTAGTGGCACACAGGCAGTGTTTAACAATAGTCAGTGACGTGGTTTTTTGGGGTTTTTTTAACAGCATGTGGAGTCCTTTTAATCATAATTTTAGTATTCTTCCATAGATGTGTAAAGGTATTTTCACAATTGCATCTATAATCAGAGTACAGCATTACAACCATCAAGTTAATGAAAATCAATCATAACAGGTAGCAGTTTATCCTCTGTGTGTATTCTTCCCGAATGGTACTATTTTTCAGTAGATATTCTTAACCAAAAGGTGTGTTAAAGTCATGGCATGAAATTGTAAATGTAATTGAGTACATGTAATACTAATTAAAGGAATTTTCTTAAACTTATATGATGCTTAATATTTTCCTTAGAAAAAATTGTTTTAAAGGTAGATCAGTGTTCTGAAGAATGTTGGTCCTATGGAATAAAATAATGGAAATAAAATGCATGTGTTACAATTGTAGACATGGTAAAGAATTAAATGTGAACTTACTGTACAATACTGACTCTGTTTTCAAACAATCTGTTTTGCTGTTTTATTGTTAACATATATTTAAAAAGCAAATGTACTGTAATTTAGCACTTTTTTTCCTATGTACCCTGTTCTCTCAATATACTAGAGATATGAAATGGCATAGGTGTGGAATATGTAATCATGCCTGCATGAATACTTTAGGGTATATACTTTCCTTGATGTGCAAGATTTGTCTCTATAGACATCATTTTAAGTGGAAAGCCCTCGCTATCTATTGGCTTATATTATTATTTTTATAGAATACCAGAATTGTTTTTGAATCATTTTAAAAATTCAGGGTCTCTTTACATGATTGCTTTACATAATTACAGATCAAGAACAGACACCACAAAGTTCAAGTTAAGGCCCAGTTACTTTGGGAGATCATCTGTTTGAGCCATTATATTCTTTACTCAAGATGGATTATTCATTATGCCTTTAACATGGTAACATACAGGAATTCTATTTATGTGGTGTCTTTGTTTGAAAGAGGTCCCTCACTATATAAAACAGATCATGTTAATACAAAGTATCCTAACTGCATTACCAAGAACAACCACATTGCTAATTGGCCTATGTTCAAGAGAAGATTTCTGAATCTAAAAAAAAATGATGTAGATATTAAAGTATATTTGAATGTACCAAAATAAATCTATATTGAAGTGACATAATGGGGGAAACGATGTAAATAAACAATAGTAATAGCAACAATGAAGTCAATGAGTAAATTCTACACTTCGCTATCTCTCTTTTCTCAAGAAAACTGGTTTCAAGATATTTTCAGTGCTGACCTGACAGTTATAAAAATGGAAGAGCAGGCACATGCAAATAAATAAATATTTTGAAGATACTACTGATTAGAAGAGGAATTTATTTCCCACAGAACAAGATACAAGTGAATAGGATACACAACAGATTTATATTCAACTATCAATTTGGGTTATATTGCAATAAAAATAGTTTTAAGTATATACTCACACATCCATGCATTTAGTATGATCTTAGAGGTAATTGATATTTACAGATTGCAAGCAGTTTTACTAAGTTCTTGTATGGGGATTCTGCCTTCCTTGGTCCCAAAATAGCTATATTATATATTTTCTCTGAATGAGATCCCAGTAAATCACTGCAATAATATACAGTGCAAATTGCTTCCACTGAAAATGAAAGTACTTTACTGATTTCCAGATACACTGATTATTGCATGGGTTGATTTGTAATTAGCTGGAGTTTAAAAGTTGTTAAGAAAATCAAGGAAATCATTATCTACTATCCGAACAGTAATTGTGTATTATAAGTTGAAGATGTAACTTGAAGACAAATTAGTTTTTTAGCTGGGAATCAGGAAAATGAAACACCAGTCAGAATATATGACGATATTACTAGACTATCTTCAGAAGCAAGTAGGGCAAAACAATAGGAAAATAGAAGTGTAAATGGGGGGGATACTTCAGTTTTGCTGCCGATCCTCTGCAAAGTTACTGCTCAATGAGTATCATGTTAAAGGCAAAACAGACAGGAAGGGTTGTAAGTAGTGGCAATGAGATATTTACATTGTATGAATACAATTAAAGCTTGAAAAAATATCAAATGAAAAAGGACATAACTTCCCATTTCAATTCAATAACAAGTACAAGATTAAAAGAAAGTAGAACTAGTGCTCTTCCTAGGATAAGGAGGAATAGGAAAATGGAAAAGGGTTGCATGGGACTAACACGTTATGGAAGAAACCAGAAGATTAGAATTATGATACCAGCAGTAGTCTCTGAAGTAGAAAATATGGGTTGGAGACAAGCTTCTTCAACGAATTTAAGTGTTCCTTCTTTGAAGATCCTAGTGATGAAAGGGGAAGGTCAATTACTATGTTCCACTTTATTCTGGAGAGTCCTGCAGTGAACATCCAGAATATATATTAAGAAGACGCGAATGGTTATGGAAGAATTTTTGGGTCTCCTGTACTCCCCCTTTCAGCAGTGGGATAATTTTCTCTGCATAATTGGGAGTGCTTCTGCAGTGAGAAGAAAAATGAGCCCCCAAATCGTGGTTTTCGTTTTTGCTTTTAAATTCTAAATGCATAGATGTTCATCGATTTAAAATTTTGCTGTAGCAGGAAAAATAGATTTCCATCTCCCTGTTGATAGTATGTAGACTGATAATGTCAAATTTATATTTACTGTAAAAGCCGCTAGCCCCTAAATATTAAACTATTCTGTTGACTGCTACCAGACTCATTACTGTATGGTTCAGACATCTCTTAAATTCTTCCACAACATTTCTTCACTTTCACAGGGACAAAGGAAAAATTTAAGAAAAAAGCCTGAACTTGGGTATCTGACATTCTGTATTCCCTAGATATTGCTTTCTCCTTCAAATATATCTTTTCGAGCTGGTTGACTATTTGGCATTGCTTTCAACCAGCCATACAATGGTTGGAATGTTCCTATCAAGACCATGTAATTATCAGACCCTGAATTTCAAAGAGGAATGAAAATCAGCCAAACAATGAAGTCCTTGTGGTACTTTCAAGATGCTTCTAACGTCTATAGCATGCTCTAGTATTAACAGGGTGTTCAGATGTGACTTGTACTGTATTCAAAGGTTCATTGATCAGTGACTGCATTGTACTGTATGGATAATCATAAATCGCCGTGTATTGTTTATAATGACTGTACCACACAGATTTCCATGTTTCAGATTGTCAGCAATGCATGTTGCCAGTTAGATCCTGAAAATATATGGTGCTAACTCTTCCATATTTAATGGTGCTTTTGCAGAAGCTAACTGCTGACATTCCCCATGTATGTGGGGAAGTTAAGAAGTGTTTCATCTCATAGAAGAAAAACAAACAAACTTGAATTGTTTTACAGTATCATCAAAGATCCAGTGTTTTATGTGTTGTACTTTTTATTGAAGTTTTCAGCTGATTTCTTCAAAAAGCAGCTCTCTTCTGCTGTAACAATTTCTGCCTATAAATTTGTTTTTGAATGCTGGACTTGCTTATGTACTTCAAAAAATATGTCTCATAATTTAGGACTTTGATTTACATAGTCATAATCTGGAAGAGACCTGAAGGCTATAAGAAAAGTCTTTATGAAAACAAGATCTTGCATACTCTATTATCCATAATTCTGATAATCTTTTGTATAATTAAGTACATTCATAGGATATAGTAAAATGTAGCTTTAATACTTAATAATAAGCCACGGGAACATCCAATCATAGCTTATTCTGTTTTATCTGTTGTATGCTTAACAATCATTTAAAGTGCACATCTAAAAAGTACTACGTAAAGAAGCTCATAGTAGAACATGAAAAGCTGATCAAGATAAAATCACTGTTTCATGCAGCCAAAGATGATATTTCAATGAATAGAGAGCTACATGTCTGAGACAAAATAATGTTTAATTCATTTAAAATAAAAGAGTACTTTAATGCTTGTTTTGTTCTTCATTTGGGAAATGCTACAAACCGTAATTGCTTCATCTTAAGAAAAAAGAATAATTCTATTTTTCTCATCTTATTTCAGTAAAGTATTGGAAAAAGAAACATTGTACCATAATTATTTTCTTTTG
The DNA here is from genome assembly GCA_032468155.1 of Oxyrhabdium leporinum. Lineage (NCBI taxonomy): Eukaryota > Metazoa > Chordata > Lepidosauria > Squamata > Cyclocoridae > Oxyrhabdium > Oxyrhabdium leporinum. The sequence continues at coordinate 40,856 of JANHFL010008188.1, forward strand.
GTGACGAATAAGAGGAAGGGAATTGTTCACCAGCATGTGAAAAAAACTGGAATATTCCTTAGTTGTAATTTATTTTATAAAAAGCATATTTATGTTTTTTATATTAATAGTTGCTTCATGTTATCTCAGTTGTTTGGGTAGATTATAACTTTTTGAAAGATAAACCTCTGAAGACCACATCAACTTTTAAGTATGAATAATTATATCTTCAATATTTATTTCTGAAAATTGAAGAAAATTTAGAAGTTTTTCAGTAGAGAGTTAGGGAAGAGGCAAAGAAATGATTGGTCCATATTCCTGGAAAGAGAAAAGTAACATGGTCTTCAAACAAATTGAATGGTGCCTAGGTACATTTTACTTATGGTATATCTGAGGTTATTGATTGTATCATTTTGCATGCAGCTGGCATGAATATTTTTGAATGTTACTTCATATCAAGGAAGCCCTGAATATACAGTACTGATTAACATTTCAGGAATACATTTCCTTTCTTGGTGTACTTGGTGAAAGCTTCTTTTTCCTGCTTCATGTGAACAAAACTACGTTTTTCCACATGCAAGTTTCTTTATTTTGTGAACGAATGTATCTTCATGAACTCCAGAGTTAACAAATAAAACATAGGAAAGAATGAATAAGTGCAATATAATAAAATGTGTAAATGTACATTTGAATAAATCTCAGCACTTTAAAAAATAGAATTTCATATCTCTTCTAGCCCTGTGGGATTTTTAAAAATTCCTGTTTACCTTGCTGTTTTTTAAAAATGAGCTGCTTTTTGCAAGAATTCATATAATGCATATTTGTTACTTCAAGAAGCTTATTTTCCCCATTATTGACTGAATTTATTGTTACTTGCCACTCTTTGTTCTGTCTTACAATAAATGGCTTACTTGTGTAGTCTTAAGCATTTATTTTGGCCTAATTTGAACAGAGAGATTTTACTGCTGATTGTAAAAGTACATACTTAATTTTCCCAATTGATATAATTTCAGTTTAACTGAGAGTCTTATCTAAGCATTTAATTTTTTGAAAAACAATCATATTGGACTTATCCAGTATTCTTTATCATCCTTCTTATTTCCAAGTGATCTCGTTATATTGTGAAGCCAGTAGAGGAATTGTGTTGTCCTAATAATAAAACAATTGAATCTAAGCTCAGGAATTTTTGATATAAACTGTTACTTGTTGAGTAAAGAATTTCCAAGGACACAATCTTAATATTAGCAAAATATTTTAACATTCACTAATTATGCACCAACAAATAGCTTCTAGATCACAGCATGTGATCCTTGTGATGTCTAGCTGACTTACCCAAGGAGAAGAAAAAAATGATAATGTGCCAGGAGTTTTTTCATGTGACTTTGTCTGAGCCATGCTAGTAGATCTGGAAGTATCTACATGGGCTAGCAAAGGTAGTACTGTATTGTCTTTTTTTTTTAGTTCCACAGAATTTTGTGATACCTGCATAGCCATATGCCTGCAGACAAAATATATAAATGTCTTCTCTGAACAAGAAGGGCCATTCTCCTTCTAAACCTGAAATCCAAAAAAATGATTGCTTCTTAATCCTTCACTAATACAGAACAAATGCACAATAACAAGGACATTTTACTTCTGAATGCAATGTTACTATACTACTACTATAACAACCAATAATAACAAAGGGAAATGGAAAAATTGGCAGAAGGAAATCTTCAGGATATCATGGCCAGCCACCACACCACACATAGGCATATGTCACAAGGCAGAAATCTTAATAAAATTATTTGCACCAAAATTACAGTTGAAATTAATCTTCTCTGTAGCATTTAGAGAATTTATACAATAGGCACTCCTATTTTTTCCTCAACAGAAGAGCCTCAGAACTGTTCAAAGTAAGAGAGATTTGAGAACCAGTGAATCATCAATGCAAAGTATTTTGAAAGGTATGCATTCTATGGGCTGTTGAAGACTTTTTTAAAAAAATAATTCTATATAGAGGCAAGTATGGAAAGTGAATTACAAATAATACGGCACAGATGTTCTTTTTTATTTTTATGTTTCAGACACATAGCCATTGTCAAATTGTGACTTTGCTAACACTTTTTGCCATTGTACTACATAAAAGGATGTGAACAATACTTTCAAATTTTGCTTAAAATGAACGCTGGTAAAACTTAATATTTGATATACAAAACTATCCTGAGTATATGACAGGAGGGAAACCTCTTGTACTCTGTAAGACAAAAAGCTAACTTTCAGTATAAGCAAAATATCTGTTGAAAAATACCTAATGGGGTATTGTCAATGTGCTAGTGGTTTGAGAAAATGTATGAGAACTTAAAAAACCCTGCTGGTTAAGCCAAGACTCATCACGCAGTGGTTAGGATGCAGTACTGCAGGCTACTTCTACTGACTGCTGGCTGCCTGAAGTTTGGCAGTTCAAGTCTCACCAGGCTCAAGGTTGACTCAGCCATTCATCCTTCCAAGGTGGGTAAAATGAGGACCCAGATTGTTGGGGGCAATATGCTGACTCTGTAAACAGCTTAGAGAGGGTTGTAAAGCATTGTGAAGTGGTATAATAAGTCTAAGTACTATTGCTATTGCTATTTTGTTTTTTATCAGTGGCCAACCAGATTCCTCTGAAGTGCTTGCAAGAAGGAGATGGAGCTTTACCTTTCTCTAGTTGCACATCTGCAGCTAAAATTTGAAAATGGGGTCTCCAACCTGGAAATGCAGGTAGTCCTCAACTTGTGACCACATCAGGGGTGGGCTGCTGGGGGTTCACAGGGGTTTGGGCAGACCCTTAGTGAAGATTCTGCGCAGTTCAGCGAACCACCAAATCCTACTCCTGGCTCACCCCGCCTGCCCCTCTCCTCCCAGGAGTCTCCACGTGGCCTGTTTTGGACGCAGGTAAGCACGCGAAAGCTTGGGGACAGTGAAAAACAGGCCTCCCGGAAGTTCGAGAAGGCCGGAAACGGGTCTGCTTCGTCCTCTCTGAGGCTCGAGGAAAGCCTCCGGAGGCCGGGGAGGGCGAAAACACACACACACCCCGCTATGGTGCAGGAGGCTGACTAGTCTACACCCACCATGGCCACGCCCACTCAGCAACCGGGCAGCGAACCCGTTGCTAAAATTTTTGAATCCCACCCCTGGACCACATGGAGCCCAAGATTTCTGTTGTTATGTAAGACATTTGTTAAGTGAATTTTGCCCCATTTTATGACCTTTCTTGCCTCAGTTGTTAAGTGAATCACTTCAGTTGATAAGTAATCTGGTTGTGAAGTGAATCTGGCTTCCCCACTGACTTTGCTGGTCAGAAGGACATAAAAGGGGATGTCATGACCCTGGGACACAGCAAGAGTCATAAATATGAACCAGTTATCAAGCAGCAGAATTTTGATCACATGATCATGAGGATACTGGAAAGCTTGTAACTCTGAAAAACAGTCATAAGTCACTTTTTTCAGTGCCATAACTTGGAATGGTCACTGCGACAGAGAGGAGATCTTCACAAGATGTGTCTCCACAGGTAAAGTGCTATGGAGTGCTGCAACCCGGCTGGGGTGGGGGGAACAGGTGGAGCGAAAGTTGCAGAGCCTCTGTGGTCGTTCGTAAGAGCAAACAACTGCCGTGGTGCTGCAATATTCATAATTTCTGACTTGTTCATAAACGCTGGGGCCGCTTATCACGTAACTTTGAACGTTTGCTAAGGGAATGTTCGTAACCCAGGGATTACCAGGGTGGGCTTCAAATGTTTTAACAACAAGTTCTCTGCCCTAATGACTGGCTGGGTGGGCGTGGCTGGGTGGTCATATGACTGGGTGTGCATGGCTGGGTGGTCATGTGACTGGGTGGTCATGGCCAACTCTGTTAATCTGTTAAATCTGACAAAAACTGGTAAAGTTGCTCCCTGCCACTAATTTCAGTTCAGCCTTCAACATCAATTTTTAAAAATGGTTTGGTTTAAGCATGGAATTCCAAGCAGGACAAAGCTGCCATTTTGAGTGTAAAA
>JANHFL010008190.1:6085-25146 GCA_032468155.1 Oxyrhabdium leporinum
GGAAGAGGGAGGGGTGGGAGAAAATGTATTTGAAAAATAAAAATATTTAAAACAAAACAAGCCGAAAGATGTTGGCTTGGGGAAGATCAATATAACCCTACATCATTGTTTACTTGATATTTGTAATATTAGAATTTATAGTGTAATATGACAGATTATGCCTGTTTCACAGGTGTAATGCTACTTCATTGTAAAAAAGCAGAATAAAACTGCATGAAGATCATATATTGAGCAAGACCTATTTCTATCTTTAGTGCTAATGTTTCCCTTTTTTACATTTATAATCTCTCAACAAATCAAACAATATTGCTATAAATATATAATATTATATTGCAGTACACAGAAGCGGGGTAATCTATCTTACTGTTTGGGCATGATTCTAATATAAAATTTCTGTTAATTTATCGTTTCTAATTCCAATCACTTTTGTTTTTTAGCAGAGAGAAAGGAATTATTTCAATAGCTTAGTTCTAGAGCCAGTCAAGCTAGAATAAACCAGAAATTGCAAAGAAAGTATACACAACCTGTAAAGTTATAAATTTTAAACAGGTACATTTCAGCTACTTGGTTTAGAAACTTGGAAGCAAAATGAATGGTACAAGGCTGAATCTTTAAGTCAATGTTACCACAAAAAACTACAAACCAGTAAATTGTGTCCTATTCTAAAGCTGTACAATTTGTGCCAATGTGTAGTTTATAAGGAAGTGTCATAGGTTAAACCTCTATGAAGTTTTGTTTTTAAATAATTCAACATTAATGGTCCTTGAAATAAATAAAAAGCTTTCAATACCCATATATCATTCAACATCAAGCACTTCCCCTGTATTTTCATCACTGAGACATTTACTAGAAAGCTAAACTATCTAAACAATCCGAAAAGAAAGTCACTCTAGTTTTCCCAATAAGAAATGCCATATCCAGAATATATAAAAAAATTGTAACTATATTTCTTTAAACTAATATAAATCCCCATTCTGCTACAACTTTGTCACCATTGTCTTATCTCAATCTTGGGTATATTTTATGTATAGTCCCAAAGATACAAAAAAAAAAAACATTCACTTTTCATTTTAAAATTAACTCTGGTTTAAGAGAACAGATAATATTACCTGGTTGGTGTTGTTTTGTTCTTTTTTACAATATCCCTTTTTAACATGCAGAGCAGAAATTTACATTTCTTATTTAGAGTTCAGATGCTTATAAAAGCATGTTTCTAGTTTATTTCACTAAATACAGAACTCTTATTTTATTACAATATGGTAAAAGCAATGTTGACTATTGCTGCTCTGAGAAATTATGGAACACACTAGAAGCATTCCTTCTGCATGAACCCAGAAAGCACTTCCAAAAGATTAAAGCTAAAGACTGTGCATTAGATTTTAAGCCTAAGAAGAGCATCACAGGAATATAATAGCTCACTCATGAGATCAATAGACCAATATTCTTTTTAGTTTTTCAGGTTTTTCACCCCCTCAGGATTGTTTTGAATTTCTCATATATGGACTGCTAACAAAAAGCATTTGAAATCTGGGCCTGGCTATCTTGTCAGAATAAATCTCTTCCCACACAGTGCAGTGACCTCTTCAAATGTATGGTGTATGCATCTGGTCATATTTATTAGTCGATGGTACCTAGAATAGAGCTTGTTAAATTGACAGCTTCAGAATCAGCAGGTGCTTGTGTTTGTATTTTCCGAACACCTAGCTTTGTGATAATCAAGGGCAGACAGAGTTCAAAACAAACTTTGAGCAAAAGAAGGAAGCCTCATGCACTGCCTACCCGTTCAGCAAATGTCTCTTCCCTGTGCCACTTGAGCCATAATTACCTTTGTGTTGCTCGTCTTTCAAAGTGATAAATGAACACAGAAGACATATTTCCATAAAATGTCTTTTCTCCCACACAATACTGAAAAGCATTTTACCTTCCAGAAGGACAGTAACTTACATAGAAACATAATTTAGAAGTTCCCAAACTTTCTCACAGTGAGCATTTCCACATGCACAGCATGGACAAGCAATGTTCATTCCATGCCTGGTTTAAGGATTTTTTTTTCAAAAAAATTCACCATTTAAAAGGGACAAAGAGGCTTTGCAGCTGATAAATTTACCTTTTTTTGCAACAGGTTGAGAAAGCAAAGGTTATTAAATCAATCAGAGGACCGTTACTCAATTGCTTTCAGCCCAATGCCAGTAGGAAGGGAAGAGGATATTGTCTTTCCCCCAAAACATGGGACTTTTTAAGTACAGAGACAGTCCTAAATTCAAGACACCTAAAGTTACCCAAAATCCTTTGCAATTCACTTTAAAGTAAGCTTGACTCTAAATTTCTAATGAGGATGAGATGGCTCTCAAGATTATTTTCTTCCTCCCATTCTTTGCAAATAGAATTATTAAAAATCTTCCAATTGTGTACGAATAAGGTCAGTTGCAGTATATTTCTTATGATAAAAAACAGCTATATAACTACACAGATCATATGTCATAGATGTAAGAATATTAAATAACATTACAAAGTGAGCAAACTCAGTGTGATTGTGTGGCATCCTGCAGAGAGAGACTATGAGAAATTAGCAGCCCTTCCTTTCAAAGATGCCTCACATTTAAATATATAGCACATATTCAAACAAACCAGCTCTCCTTTTGTGTTGCAAATATCCAAGGCAACAGCTCCAAGGAGTGTACAATTTTCTCTCTATCCTCCATTTGGCTTTTCAAACCTTTCTCCAAGATTGGATCTTCTCCTTTTTGGATTCATCTCCTCTTGTCTCTTTAAGACTTGATCTTCCCAGTGAAATCACTGAGCAATTTCTTCACTAGTGATGATTTCTCTCAGAGAGAAATCAATGGATACCCATCCCAAGGATATTCATAGGGAATGATCAAATAGGTCAAGATAGTGGTCTCAAAGATATAGTTGAAACTCTGGTTGTTTCTTTATGTTGATTGCATATCAATGACACACCTATTTCCAATTCCTTTGCATTCCCAGGCTTCTTTTCCCTTGTTATGGTTAGGGTGTGAAACCCCTGCAGGCAAAATGTTGGAGAAAGCAAAACCTGCTTCATTATTTATATGTAAAGTTGTCCTTCCCATGTTCAAAGAAAGAAAAGGCTACCCCAGCTTTGTCTGTATTTGTCTCCTTAAAATGATTATTGGCTTGGTGTTTTTGATTCTTGTATTTTCTGTCCTTCATGTGCTCTTTCTGGCGGCTCATATTTCTGTTGATCCCCTTTCTACAAACCCAGATTCTTGGTATAATTTTTACTCTTGGCAGGTTCCTATCCTGTTTTAATTTCTTCTCTAATTTCTATCACAATTTTGTGCATTGTATAACTTTCTTATAGTAAGAAAATTGTAGTACAATCCTCAAAGTTATAATGCCAGGTATTTTTGGTTTTTGAGGAAAAATGAATATAAAAAGTCTACTAGACTAGTCAATTAATAAATCACAGTAGTTAGACATTCTATTATAGAGTATTATAGAATGGTTCTATAAAATAATAGCTAATTATACACCTAGGTATTTACACTACATATCGAAATGTGTTAATTTCAGCATTCACATATGGCCTTTTAAAATCAACCCTCCTCCAATCTCTCTCAATCTATCCACATCAGACTTTGACTAATCACATGGCAGATTTATTGCATGAATCATCTATTCCACTGATCATACAAATTACTTTTTAAAAGAAACTCATATACTTATATCTAGGGTATTAACATGACTTGAGTTACAGAAAGAACAATCCAGTAAAGACAGATATTTATATATTGACAAAAACTCCTTTACTTCAATAGTTTGTGTTTCAGGTTCTCAAATGAGTTCAACATATGAAATATGCATGGCAGTAGATCACTACACCCAACCTGATTAACAATTTGATGCTCTATGGCTTCTTCCCAATCTTGTTCTGTCAATCAGTATATTGAACATATTCGTGTTTACAATAACACAAACCTCAGATTTCATTGGAAGAAAGGTGTTTGATTGCATAGAAACATCATAAAAATTGTTTTTATGAAATCGAAACTCTGTGTTGGTTTTAGGTGCTAATATTTGTTTTAGTTCTTTTGCTGTACACTGTCCTCATCATTCAACAAGGCAATGCACCCTTCTTTCCATATGGATAAGCAGGTATATAATTCAGCTTGACATCTATTCCATTTACTCTTCTCACTCCCACATACATGTTAGATTAATTTTTTGGTGACATTGATTTTTTCTGTATAGTTGTTGGAATCTTTGTCATGTCCAGATAACAGTTTGCTTTATATTTCATCTAATAATATGCATTGTTTCTAAAAGACTTCTCCATTAATTGAAATCAAAACTGGAAACTGATAATACCTATAAATTTGGAGCGATGAAGTAAAACATCTGAAATATATATAGAGAGAAAATATCTAAGAATATTTAATTAGATTTAATGTCAATCTAGTAATTAATCTATTCTGATGATGACGTCAGTCCAAAGACTTACAGAAAACACAAGCAGACCTGATGAATCCTTCAACCAGCTTGACTATCCAAGTTCCTCATTGCCCTGCCTGGAGTTCCAGATGACCATGTAAAACAATCATAGTTGATAAACGATGTGTGTGTGTGTCAATCACAGGTAGAACTGAAAATCAGTGAGGATTCAATTATGTTACTACAAATGTAATTTTTTGACATTTATCATAAATTTAATAAATGAATTTCTGAAATTGTAAAGATGTCCTTTTTGAAAAAGTGGAAGGATTGTGGTGGGACCCTACTTCCGTGACAGAATCAGCATTATGAAAGCTTGACAACTGATGCTTTAGTTTGTTTTATAAATCTTATCTCTTCCTTTCCAGTTCCTAGGTTACCGGCTTCCCAGAACTATGTTGATCCAGCAGAAAACAGAATAACAAAGTTGGAAGGGACCTTGAAGGTCTATCATTTCAGACAAATGATGGTCCACTTTTGACATAGATGGCCTCTTTGACCCCTCAGAATTGAACAGCCCTCTCTCAACAGAGTGAGAGTGATACAACATCATCTATCTCCAGTCTACAAGACAGGACTGTCCCAACTGTTTCAACAGTTCCAAGAAGGTTCCACACCCTTTTGCACTACTCAGGTGACCCTGATGATACAGATAAACTTCCAGGTGGCCTCAATGACTCTCTAAAAGAATGTAAATGACCAGCTGTCTGCAAGGAGTGTAAATTCTTCCATTCCCCACCATCGAATCAGAGCTAAAGAAGCTTCTTGGATGAGAAGTGAAATGTCTTCAAAGAAAAACCAGAAAGTCCAAGGCCTCTTGAAAAAGCACCTTTGGGACAACCATGATCTGGATGAGAATCTCCATAAACATTTAAACAATCAGGGATTGTTCAATGACTGCACTCAAAAACTGTTTTGATTCCCAGTTGCTAACTGAGAACAGATTAAGCTGTTGATATTAAGTCTTGCACCCCTATAAGGCTTAGGGTATGACTATTTAAAGCATTCTGTTTCCTGTTGCAAATCTCTCCAGTTGTTGATCTGGAAGAGACTTATTGACCATTCCCCTGCTATCAGACATCAGTTTTTCAAGGGGAGAGAAAACATAACAGGAAAATTAGGAACTATTTTTTATGACTTCAACAATTTTTTGCACGTAAGTATTAAACTTTAATGTAAAAAATCAGGTTTTTGAAGCTTGGACCTAGGGAATTACTAGCTATCTGATGTCCATAAATATTTGCAGTTAAAGTCAGTGCTTCTTTTATTGAGAGATAGAAACTGAGTATTCTTCTTCAATTCACTCCAAGTACAGCTTTCTTTTTCTGTCAAGTCTTCATGATCTTGCCTTTGTCTCATCCCAGAGCACCCCTGAGATGCCTTAGGGTCATCCCTAGCTCTTCCAGTTTTAAAGCAGTGTCTTCTCCCCCAATGTAATTTTCAACGTGGATGTAGTGTGACATACTTCATTGCTGATCTGGCTGCTGAAACAATCAGGGGTTCAATTCTACCCTACACTGATTGGTTTTTTTGGGCTGTTGCAAGCATGTCGTCTTTCCTCCAGTCACTGGGAATTGCCCTTCCTGGCTGTTTTGATCTGAACTGCAGAAGAGACTGGACACCTGGCTTCTCCAGAGGAATCTGTCCATCTGATATGTAACTACTGCTTTCCAAAGCACTTGTCAAGTCTCATCAGCCTAGATTTTAGAGCTCTTGAAAGGATGTTGGTCTATAGTACACAGAAGGTCAAATTAAACTGAGAAAGAAACCCAGCTATTTCCAGCTCTCTCTGTGGCTCATTCTGTCACCATCAGATGCATTTCTAGTCTTCTACATTCTATATCTAGACAAAAGTTTTAGTATAGCATTTTTTTTATTTTTGTGTATTTAAAAAAATATATTTTTATTTCTTAGGAGTTGCAGCCAGGTGTTACAACTGTGACTATGACTATGACTTTGACTATGAAATGTTCCCAGTTCTACTCTTATGCACCTGCAGTTCCTATGACTATTTTGAACAGTGCTCCATGATTACTTTTGTCAACAGTATGTGTGCGCCATTTTGTCTACTTCATTCCAGCGTTGGTAGCAGTAGATGCCACAGTGATAATTGATTTTACTATGTGTGGAACAATTGCAAACATACGTTCTGTTTTTGACCATCTACCAGCTATGACTGTAAGCCACCTAAAGGTACCTCTAGGGGAGATGGGCAGCATATTAGTTTAATAAATAAATAAAAATACAATAAATATTTCCAGTTGCTACCAGCTAAATGTCAGAACTGGGTTTCTTGGTTACTCCCAGCAATGACATTCCTTGTATTAATTAATTGAGGATGAAACTTGCTCATTACCAGTAATTTGTTCTAATACCCCTGTTCCATGCCTATAACTGTCCGTTGGAGTTTTGTTTTTTTGTTGTTTTTTTTTAAATTTGCTTAGGACTCTTCTAGGAGACCATTAGAGCCATGCTTATAAATAAGGTGATCCAGAGAGGAATTATCTATTTGCCAGCTCTTCATTCCATCACAGTTGCCAGTTCTGCTTTTAGTGAGCTGCCTTCAGTTCACCATTTCTTTCCCAGAAGTCCTCTCAAGGGATAAATATTTCAAACTATCAGAGAATATCATTATTTAAAGGTCTGCCAAAGGCTCTGCTTGCAATCTTCAAAGAATATCTAAAAAACAACATACTCAAAATCATTTTGCATTGTTTTTGATCAACAAATGGCTGCTAATCTTTTTAATTAAACACACACAGAAGACTGGAGACTGCATACATATCCCACCAGTGATTAACCCACTATTGTTAGTTAAAGTACAGCATGAAATTCGTATTTCAAGTGAACAAAGATTTTAGAAAGAAAAATGGTGCCATTGATTTATAAGAGACACTGGAACAGAAATGATATTTTCCTAAAACATTCAGTTTGATGCTCTATTCTTTATTCCCTCCAATAAAAAAAGAGACAAATGTTTGAATTTAAAGAGGCACAACAATAACATTTGGTATCATAAGGATACCGCACCAGGACATATTTAGGCTCCATTTTAATTTTAACCAACTAACTCATTATGCCAATGATACCCCAAGAGAACTTTCTAAATTTTACAGAGCCATACAATAATAGCAATGGAGTTTCTTTGCTTCCAGGATACAATGTGAAGCCACGTTATCTTGGCTAGGCTCCAAAATTTTGTTCATATGTCCACATGATTTATAGACTATTGTAGTTGCACCTAAAGCTTTTGTGTTATGTCAGACAGCATTCTGCAAGATCCCTAACCTTTGTGAGTTGTTTTCCACACAACATGGAAGAGTGCAGAAGGGAGCAATTTCAAAAGGCCTTTTTTTTATTACCTTCATCAAGTTTGACACTTATAATTGACTTGGCCAAATCTGCATCAGAAACTTTACAGAAAGAGATACAAGAATTCAGACATACATTACACAGAAATATATTTAAGCATCCTGATTCTACCAGACTTGCAAGAGCGTGAATAAAAGCATCAAATGAAACCCAACCATCATTCATTTTCCCTTCCTTAAAAAAAATCCATCTCACACACACACACACACACAAAAGAGAAACTTCACCACTCAAACTACTACTGACAGATATTTCCATTTATAAAAAGAGCTTACATCTAAGGAATTTGCATTTTAAAAGCCTGCCTCAGAGAAATTTCTATAACTTAAAAAACTAGAAAGGAAGCACCCCAAAAGAAGATAGGTCTCTCTCTTTGGTTCCTCATAACTGATTCCATTTGACAGAAGGATAGCAGGTAGAACTATATAAGTATTATACCAACCAGCGTGACAAATGCCTCACTATGGAAACACATAACGCAAATCCTAGTGGTCTTTTCCCTCAATTTTTTTCCTTCCTGCTTTTATTATAGTTTTTTTTTCTTTAGGTCATCACAGCTTCTATGCACATTCAAACATAACTGTACTAATTCAAGTTCTAGAAGTGGTTCTAGTGGCCCCCTGATGATTTATTCATTTACTGAATGTAAGAGTCAGCAAAAAGCTATTTCATAAGCAGTTGTTATTAAGATGTGCTGCTTGATCTCCGGTTTTGTTTTGTTTTTCGACTAATGGGTGAGTAGGAAAATAGTGGGAAATTGTTACTTGGTTAAAAGTTGCATTAAATATATATAAATCATAAATTTGTGATCAAGTTTGCAAGCATTTTTCTTAGCATTGTTTCTTGGGAATTCTGCCAAACTGGAGATAATTAATAGTTTTTCTAAGTAGCAAATACAGCCTATTATTATGAAACTTTCTAACTTCTTTCTATTAAGTTTACTGTGCTATATGTTAGTAAGTTCTTCATATTTTAGGTCTACACTCTACTTATTGCATTCTTTAGTATAATTCACTACTGTTGGAGGAAATGTCCATCTGGGTTCAGTTCCAAGTGGGAAGAAAGACACTGGAACATGGACACTGTTTGGAAGGATTGTTTTAATGGTGGACAGGACCACATTGAGATCCTGGGCAAAAAAGCACATGGGTGTGAGAGGGAGAGGGATTTATAACCTCTGTTAGACTTTGAACTTTCTTCCTGTTCCTGTGGCAAGAAATGTATCCTGATTGGTTGTTAGACTCCCATGGGGCCGTGCAGGGGTAGCTTGGTTGGATCTTGCTGGGTGATGTAATCTTCCGAGGTGCCGTGTGGTGAGATGGGTAGAGGGCTAATCCTATCATGTCCTGATGGCCATGTCTTAATCCCATCAACCTGGAGCTGAAGGGGGGGGGGCAGGAAGCTGCAGGAAGCTGCTTTGTCTTTAAAAACATGTTTCTCCTTTTCTCATCCAGGGAATTTTAATATTCTGCCTTTTTAATATTTCCTAGAATATTTCATTCTTCTAAGAGAGGGGTGGGTGCTAACTTTCTACACTACTGAGCAGAAATTGATTTGAAGGAAACACGGCTCTAAATTTTTAAAGGATAATATTGTAGTGCATCATGAAAAGAATTAGTTGGGTTGATCCCATGGTTTTTATACTGTTTTAGAGACTTGTAATTTTCAGGCATGAAACAGAAAGGCAAAGAAATAAACTTTTGAGCAACTATATGGATGAAAGATGACAGATCATGATATTTATACTTAAGACATATATTTTGCACATACATATATCATCTAAACATTGCGTTAATCCTTTGCTGATGTTCTAATGTTAGCTTCTGTAGACATCCATGCAATCAGCATTAATGTCTGCAGAAAAAAATCTTTGGATGTAAGGCTGCACATGCAAAGAGTTTCCTTCCTAACTTGTGTTCAAGTCAACCCTGCTCTATCAGCATGCCAAGTCATGCATATCTGCAAAAAGGCATCTTTCTATGGGCCACCATGGAGAATGCTTTTTCAGTGATACCACATGTGATCTCTAGTGAGAAGAAGCTGTTCGCTGGTTCTTCAGTGATGCATTGTACACAAAGATGTTTGGCCTCAACAAGACTTCTACAACAAGAATTAAGACATGACCCAATGGGGCAGAAGAAGATGTAAATATTCAATATATTTAGTTTAGCTGCTTAGTTTCAAGTTAACAAGTGCTGAACAAGAAGAAGACTGCTAATTCGTGGAAAGGGTAAGAGGAAAAAGCATTGTATTTAAACTTCTGAAGGTATAAGAAATAGATATTGCCTTCCTGTTGACTGTAGACAATCAAGTGTTTCATCTAGCTTCATTCCTGTAATTCTTACTTACTTATCCAAGCCATGTCTGAGAGTCTTCTGTTAAGGTCCATACTGAGGAGGTAATTTGAGTTGTGTCAAATCAGGCAGTCTATGATTTATTGTCAAGGGGAGCTTGATACCAAAAGTATTATTCCAGTAATATGAATGGTGTCCACAGCTGAAAAAACCTCAAGCCCTTAGAAATTTGCCTCTGAAGAAATACTACAGGAATTTAGAATTCGACAAGTTAAATACAAATATTTATAAGACACATTATGGTATTCCAGTTTATACACACACATACACATACATACACAAATACACAGAGGATTGAGCATAATAAACTAAACACTTCATACCTTCAAATTCAGCCAGCTCCCTGTGACAGTTTTTCAGAGTGACAACTCCAACATGTTTACAGTACCCAAATTCAGCTGTCTATGTGCATGTCTGGCTGTGCCCTTCAAAGACTCTAGATCAGGCCTGTCAAACTGGTGGACCATGAGCCAGATGCGTCACACACAGGCCACACCCTCCCTGGCTCTGCAAAGGCAAAAAACATCACGATATGTTGTGATATGTAACATGACATGATAGAGTTTAACACCATGCTCTAAATTGTTGCAATTATTTCGTTTCATGCAGACATATTGATTACATAGCAATAGCACTTAAACTTATCTACCACTTCATACTGCTTTACAGGCCTCTCTAAGTGGTTTACAGAATCAGCATATTGCCTCCTACAATCTGGTCCTCATTTTACCAATCTCAAAAGGATGGAAGGCTAACCTTGAGTCAGTCAGGATCAACCTTGAGTCAGTCAGGATCGGCAAAATTAGCCTGCATTCTAACCACTGTGCCACCATGGCTCATCATCAATTATATAAATTGGGAAACAATGGCATCCTCTCCTTTTTGAAATTGCCCAATAGTTCTTAGCCCTAACCAAATATCCTATGGCCAATTCTTAAGGAAAGCTAGGACTTCCAACGTTGTCTCTATTAGTAAAGACTATTTGCAGTTCTGGCTAATGAACCTTCTTGTCAGCTTCTCCCTTCCATAAATCTTAAAACAATATGGCTGATCCTGAAGTACCATCTTCTGTTACGGATTACTTGCAGATAATCAGACATAGGGGATTGGCTGCTATTTCCTGAGAGTCAAGGAGCTTAAATGAGCAAATTTTCTTCCAGAGCTGGGATTGTCCTTCTGGCTTTTGGAATGCAATAACCTTCAAAAATGGGGCAAATGATTTCTTTTCACCAGTAGAGAATGGAAGCTAACCAGTTTGAATACAATTTTGCAGTTCAAAGCAAGTCACCAGGCATCAGAGGGATATAAATTTAGCAGCCTGCAATGTGAAACAATGGCTTTTGGTAATCTGAGCTAAAATGGATTGCTATTCTGCCAGTCCATTTGTCCTCAGAACATTTATAAATTTAACAGGTATTATTAGCATACCATGCTTCTCCCAAGGTCTTGCAACTGAGGGAATTTTAAGTAAATTTCAGCTGTTTCTCAAAGGTTTCAGATATATAGCTGATTTGGGCTGCAATATGTCTTAGGTTTATGTTGGAATGAGTATATGTATACACAATATTTTTTAGATTTTTCTGTTCTGTGCTTATTCTAGTCCCAAAATGAGAGAAATAAATTCACTAATGTCATAAAACCTACGAAGAATAAAGACAGTATAATTTTAGACTCACAGCAGAAACACAATCTTCCCAACAGCAAGCAGCACAAATAGCTGAAACCCTGCAAGAGAATAGGTCAATAACAGCTTTTCTTTAACCTCAGGTTGAAATTAGTTTATATTACATTTGAATTTTTCTTCCATTTGATTTGACTTAATTCATGTTGCTTGAACTCATTTTGGAGAAGGTCAAAGAAAATGTCAAATAGAACTTTATAATACTAATCTTCTCTTTCAAAAAAAAAAAAAGAATTTTAGGTCATAGAATCATTTTTAAACCGTAGAGAAAACCAAGCCCAGCACAAATGGTTAAGGTGTTTGATTATCTCCTGCATAAATAAACAATTACAAGAGAATGTGTAGGCATACACAAATGCACATGCATACACACACACACACACGTCACACATATAATACCAGGCATTTTTATTTTGCACAGTAGTACACATTACAAAAATTTCTCTTTGCAACAAAAGAAAAAAGCACAGTATTTGATAACACCTTTCTGACCTCTGCCCCCAGTAACATACCTACACCATTGTTGCCTTCTATAGGAATGTGAATAGTTTATAACTGGACTGTGCCAAATACAAGTAAAAGCACACATATTCACATGGACACCCATGCAAACACACCCATACAAAAATACACTAGTATCTCTTGCAGTTATTATGATCTGTCAACATTGTCTGGGAAGAAAGGCTGGATTACTTCCACCTAACAATCTTGGTGCTGCTAAGACTGTTGGGAAATAAAGAGCAAAGCTCACCCCAAACCATATTCCAGATGTACTCCTGCTACAATCACTGCACCTTCCATAAATTTGCTAAAGGACCTGTGGTACCTCCATTACATTCAGTTCTATGTCATGCTTGTTTTAAGTTATTCTTTTAACTGTATGCTATCTAGAGCAGGGGTCCCCAATCCCCAGTCCATGCCTGGTGCTGGGCACAGCCTGTTTGGAATCAGGCCGTAGAAGTGGTGGGCAAGCATGCACACGTGCACACACAAGAGAAGCTGCATTTCTGAAAGCGGCATGTGCATATGAAGCCATACCCTTTCCTCCTTCTGCCACTGCCACCTCTGCCTGTCCCCTGAACTGGAAACATTGGAGACCACTGATCTGGGCCGCCTACTGAGTAAGGCAACCAACCAACCAAATAAATAGTGATTTCTGTCTGCAAACTTCAGAACAGCCATATTCTGGTTGCAGCACGGAGGAGGCAAAAGCTGCCTGAGAAAGGATCCATTCTTTATATAAGGCTTCATATTATAGAATCTTCCAGACATTTGACAACAGTGATGAGCTATTATAGCCTATGGAACTCAGGAAGAAAGAAACACTTGAGCCTTACCAAAGTCTTTGTGTGAGGAGGAGGAGGAGGAGGAGGCAGCCAATGGACACACATGTCTATCCAATGTGTCATCTAATGGGCTATCTTTGCAGTACATTTTCTGTCCTTTTGTGATTCAGCCAATTTGAGGTGGAACACAGAGAAGCAAGAGCAATAGTTGCTACATAATAGGATTCTTGGCCTATATCCCACTGCATTTAGAAGGTTGAGCATAATCAACTTAGTTGAGCTTGGTGATGACCACTAAGCCATCAACGTGATCTAGCATAAATGCCATGCTTAAGCATTTCAGAAAGCACTCAGTGTATTACTCTATAACAGCTGGCCCAAGCCTTTAGAAAAAATGAGTTCCACTGTCACTGTTATAATTAGAGTGAAGCTGTTTCCTAACTCTTGCTTTAGCACCATTCAAATACTTCTCTCATTAATATTAGGCTTTTTAATAAATGATGGGGTTATGATCTAAAGGAGCATTAATTTTTCCAGTGGGATCCAGAGGGAGAAACAGATCAAGAAATTACAGTCTTGGTAACCCAATTTTCATCTCATGGATAAAGACAAATCACTCTGTTTTTTTGTGAAGAAGAATCCTGCCTCATCCATCCAAGCTTTCTAAATGAATTACAAAGTAAATTTGTGAGTGATTATATCACTCAGTTGGTCAAACTTTCTTTCAGTCAAAGACGGGCATAGAATGAAACAATTAACAAACTGTTTAAAAGTAAAAGAGGAGGGCCAAATATAAAATACAAGCTAAATGAATAATACAGAACATTATTTTCACTATTATTACTATTGTAAATTACATCTCTTAAAAATATGCGAAAGTCATTTATCTGGCTCATTATGTTAAAGTACACATTGCAAAAAAGTTACCAGCATATAAATTTGCAGCAGCTCCCGAAACTGTCTTTATATAAATGCTATCTCAGCTTTTTAAAATGCATGTATGATTTCGTGACTTTCCATTTGAAGGCTATACTTCACAACAATCCTGGGAGGTAACTTAGGCTGAGAAATTGCAATTCAGCCAAAGACGCTCATGGCCAAGCAGAATATGAACATGTGTCTCCCCAGTCATAGCTGTGGACTCTGTACAATGCTGGGTGTCTTCTGTTGGAAATATAAATTTATCAGAAGTCTAATTAGAAAAGATGCTCCTGAACCTATGTAGAAACCTATGAAAGAATACTGACTAATTAAATAGTAGAATCTCCTAAAAATGTTCATACATTTCTTGCATACAGAGTATAGATCAATGGTTGTTATCAACAATCACTGTACTTGTGATAAAAGCAAGTTATATTAAGAAATGCATCAAGAAAAAAATCCTTGGTTCTACCACACATTGTTCTTGAAGAGAGGAGATCACCAGGGGGAAAAAACATTGATGCTTGTAGTGGGAGCAGGTCAAGGAGAGGAAAACTGCCAAAACAACATTGTACTGTCAAAACAGAAGCCCTACTTCTTTAGGTATGTGTGTCCACATGACACTACACACCCCAAAGAGGTAGAGCTTCCTCTGCAACACTGTTTTTTTCAAAATGATGAAAGAAGGAAGCCCATGGAGAGGAACATTCCTTTCTCCTCTTAAATACAGAAAGTAAATTAACTAACAATAGGCCAAGTGAGAAAATGACACAGGGGCAGTGTTTCCTTCACACTTTCCTTCACAAACTTTTTTCCATTTCCCAAGGGATCAAAGGGGCTCCTAGGTGTACCCAGTTGATGGGATTTCTAATATCTCCAGCCTTCACAGAATCATTCGCCCTTGAATTAGGTTCAGTTTTCCTTTTTTGCTGTTTAGAAATACTTTTGCTGTTAAGGAATTTCCCCTTCCTTGCAAAACATCAAGCCAATACAACTAAACAATCTCCCAGTATTAATGTCTTACTAAGTAATTTTAGTTGATGTGTTATTACTTCACACTCTTCAGTCATCACACCCATTACTAATGTGTTACCCGTTGATAATGATGCCATGTTATGAAGCTCATAACAACAGCTAGAGAGTTGGTTTATCCGTCTTTGTTCATGATCTCTGACAAATGTGCTGGGGTTATGAAAACTGCAGTCCTAGCCATCTGCCACTTTTCCAATTCAGATGGAAAGAAGTGAGAAAGGAAGCTTTATAAATGGCAGAGTATAAATGCATCCACAACACTATCAAAATAATATATCTAAGGGTAATGGCCTGAAAACAAGCAAATATGTTTTTACACAATATTAACAAAAAGGTTAGCCTATAGTGGCAGCACAAGGATCAGAAATAGATATTGGAAGAGATACTTAGATGCAATCAAAAACTGCAGTCCTGCAGCTACTGCTTCTTTCTCCCATTGTGTCAGCCATAATGCACAATGAGTGCTCAGACAACAGGATGCATAAGGAATTTGATTTTTGCCTTTCACAATATTAATTCAGCTTATCCGTGTCTTCAGATACACAGATATGAACACATATACTGATAAATTCACATTTCTTGAAATGTATTTATCTGGTAAAAATGAATTAAAATGCATCGAGAAATACATGTATTGAGACAAAACACATCTAAAATTAGATGCTTTTCTATTCATTTCTTTTTTTTTAAATAGAAAACTCTAAGCACAGTCAGAATCTCCAGCATGTATTTGGTACTACTGAGGATGACACAATAGAGAAAGAAGAGACAAAGGCTTGTTTCCAACAGATTTGAGCATCTTTTCTAGTTCAAATCCTACATCAGTCTATGTATCTGATGAAATGTTCATGCTTTGTAGTACCCATGCTTTTGTATGGGTTTCCTATAATTTATCAGATAATTTCAAGTTAAATTCCAACTTAAGGTTAGAATAAAACTGGAAGCATCGAGCCCCTGTAGAACTAGATTTCTTCCCATCAACAGGAGATGAGATGACCTCACTGCAGTAGAGATATTTTTTTAAGTGATTCCTACTCTTGCTAGGGAACATCTAAACATAATTGTTCCAAACTTCCAAGTATGAAAGAATTAATAAGGTTCAAAGTCAGCACATTTGTAATTTGGTTCAATTCATATTTTATTTGCTTTCCTGTTCTTTCAGGCATAACATGGGTATCTAATTTAGTTATAACAGTTCCTTGAGCTTTTTCAAATATATGTAATTAAATGTGTACAAAAAAATAAAATGTGAAGAATGGGAAAAAAAGAATTAAAGAAAAGCAATAACGAAAAAAAGTGCCAAGAATGAGCGAAAAAAATATTATTATCCAATGAATTATTTAAAAAAACTATGGATACTACAAAGTCTGAAATTATCTTAGCCCACAACACAAAAGCCAAGCCCTATTTTTGGCTTAAACAACAATTTTGAGGTTATAGGAAGGGTGCTATTAATGAAGGAAAGATGTCTTAGTGTATGGTGGCAAAACATAAAAAGAAGTTGGGTATTACTTTTTTCAAAAATAAAGCAACATTATATTAAAGGTTCTAAGTTTTTGTGAGCTGCAGTTCATTTCATCAAATCCATAGATTGGCTAGAATAAAGTAGGATTTTAATTAGAGAAGCTGTTCAGATCTGTTGCAGACAAACAGACCTTGTCACTTCTTCATCCTTTGTCTCTCTCTCAGTAATATCAATGTATGCTGGACCATGTCTGTGCTTATACTTTTCTTTTTTATAAAAATGCACAGAAAAAGCATCTAATTTTAGATGTGTTTTGCCTCAATACATGTATTTCTCAATGCATTTTACCAGCATTTCCATTCTGGAATGCTAACAAGATGCTTAATGTTCTAAACTTCAGTTTTAACATTCAGATAGTACTGCCTAATCTATGCTGCATTGTGCTCACCGTTATCTAGAAATTTGGAGTCATTGCCAAAGAATTGTAATTGTACAGTCAGCACCACAATAATTCTGTGTAATCAAAGCACAGAAGTAAATTGCAAAGCAATGGCAAGAATCCTGGGCCTTCATCATTTCTGTTCATCTCTCTCTTTTGCCATTTCAGTTGGCCAGTTTTTAGCATTTTAGTTATTTTTTTCCACAGTATTTCTGTCTTTTAGGCTTTTAACACCCTTCTAAAACATGTGTCTTTAAAAAAAAACAAGTGTGTTTTTTTTAAAGAAAATGTATCCTAGGTAACTAAGCATAAAGCATGAAGACAAGATTTCTGGAATTCTATTTCTACCTACTTTTTCACCTCTGACATAATTAGCCATTCCAAACTTATAACATTATATTAATAACCTATTTGTTATGAATCTTTTTAAGATTATTGCATTACGTATATTATCAGTAAGAGGTTCAGGTCTGCAAATAGTTCAAGCATTTTAAATATTCTCACATTCTTAAATATCAAGGGCATTATCATCACTGTCATATCTATCTGTCTACAGGCTTAAAAGTAGGGGAGAAAACCCATGTTCACTAACTATGGTAATAATTAATCTTATTGCCCTATAACTGAGAATAGAGACATGTCAAACAATTAAGACATTTTTATCATCATACTTCAACTAATATCTGATGTTGCACTCCACCCTTCATTGGATCTGTGCCTGATCAAATTTCTTTTCACCATCTTCTGATGTAGAAAACAATTACCAATGTTCCTTCTCCTGAGGTCCTTATAAATGCATATGTGAAAATTGGTTCATTATTTTGCAAAACTGATTGAGAGGTAATTTAGGGGCCACTTGTTCAAATGGGAGGTTAACAGTAGTGAAAACTAGGCGGTTCTCACCGGTTTCCGAGTACCGGTGGGGCAAATTTTCATTAGTTTGGCAAACCGGCAAATATCACCTCTGGCTGGCCCAGCCCCTGCCCACCCGCTCGCCTTGTCCTGCCCCTACTCATCTCGCTTCCCCGGCATAGCCGCAACTGTGTGGCTCCTCGCTTGCACGCCGGTGACCACACAGTCTGCAACTTGCCTACCTGCCTGCCTGCCTGCCTCCCAACTGATCTAACAAGTAAGCTTGCTGCCTTCCCTACTCCGTTCCATGTGGCACGCCGACCCACCATTCTTCCCTGCCTTCCCCACACCACTTCCCCACCTTTCCACACTCACCAGATCTTCTTGCGTGGTCCAAGAGGCCTGCCCATTGTCCCTGCCGCTTTCCACACTCCCTTTAGCGTCTAAAAATGCCTGCCAATTGATTCGAGGCCTCTTGCTGATGGTTTTCCGAATCCCGGCCTTCTTCTCCTTGTAGCACTGAGCTGCTTGGGTTTTGAAATGACAGCTTCTCCAGCTGCTGATCTCCTAGCATTCTTGAAATCCAAGAGGGCCGGAAGGATTTCAAAAGCCAAGAAGGAGCTCAGCTCTGTGCTACAAAGAGAACGAGAGGCAGCAGAGCTGAATGCCAGACTCTTAGGATCAAAGAAGCTTGTATTTTCAATGCAGGCTGAGGCAAAAGATTGCAGAAAGATAGATCTGTGACTCTGTGAGTCTGTGAGCAACTCAATCTGCCTGCCTGCTTTGCCTGTTTTTGGGTAAGTTGCTCCTTTTTTTAAATTAAAAAAATCAATATTTACAATGGTGTGTGTTGTGAATTAATTTTGTGTGTTTGCTTGCTAGCAAATTTTATGACATATTATGTCACATATAGCTTCTTTTATATTTAGAAATGTGTTGCTGTGAGATTTTATGTTGCTAAGTAATTTTCATACCTTGATGGGGTTGCGTAACTTTGTGAGTTGTGTAACTTTGTGAATTTGCTTGCAAGCAAATTTTATGTGACTTATAGCTTTTATATTTTGAAATTTAGATTTTGTGCGTTTTGTGTTATGCCTTGAATGGTTTTGATTCCTGAAAGCTTTGTCTTTCCTGTCCTGTGAGGTAATCTTGTCTGAGAGGAGGGAGAGGGAAGTTCTCCTTAATT
>JANHFL010008191.1:7597-18577 GCA_032468155.1 Oxyrhabdium leporinum
CCTTCCTTCCTTCTTTCCTTCCTTCCTTTCTTCTTTCCTTCCTTCCTTCCTTCCTTCTTTTTTCTCTTTCTTTCTTTCTTTCTTTCTTTCTTTCTTTCTTTCTTTCTTTCTTTCTTTTTTTACATGTAGTTCCACACATAGAGGTCTTAACTTGCCAGTCCCTACACTTACACCTCTTTGACCAACTCCATTGAATTTACCACCAAATTAAGATTTATCTTCTTCTCATCTCTAAACTAGGCTGGTAGATGTCATGATTTGAAGAAGACAGCCAACAGTGCAAAGTTGAATCTTCTCTGTCTTGTATTTCAGGGCCTGCAGCACAGTTGCCCATTCAGACTCCCTGATCCACATCCCCTTAGCTTCAGTGATGCTGCCACTTCTGGTTAGTGTTCCTGAGCTTTGACCAAAAGCTTTCCAATCTCCTCTAAAACTGCCCTTGTAATTCATCCTCAAAAGGAGCAAATTGTCAGCAGTCACTGGCTCGAACCAAGTGGTATTCCCCTCTCTCGCCCTAGACAACTGTTTTAGGGAAAAAGTATAAAGCAATTAAATGTCAGGAGCAATTAGCTCATGCATTTTTCATGGGCCACAGACCAGAATCACTTGAGAAAGCTTCTATAATTAAACTTAATAAAAATGAATACACAATTTCCCCCTCCTCTCACTGTAGCTTATATGTCATGGGCATTTCTATATATTTTCTTCTCTTTATTACTTGAGGGGGAGAGAAATACAATCAGAGAACACAGAAAGCAGTTTTCCTTGTTACCCACAAGTTCACCAAAGCCTGTTTCAGCAATATATGAAGAGTATTTTTCCCCCCAGTAGTAATACTTTCATAAATTATTGATGATCTTCTCCTTTGCCTGAAGAGATATGGAAAAATCCTCCACAAATATCTCTTCAAAAATTTGGAAAATATGTCAAAAAGCCATTGAAAGTCTGGTCTACTCATTACTTGTTAAACGTTCAGTTCCATTTTCGAAAATAGAAAACTAAAATCAAGAAGCTGAATGCTTATTACAAGGTTTGTGTTTCTCATAATTCCTCCAAATAGATGATAAGGACATCTCTAAACTCAAACTATGCTCATTCCTTCTTCCCCAAAATTCATATAATTTTAGCCAGGCTTTGATTAAGATTAGCTAAAGGAACAGAAAATAATCTATCACCTCTTTGAGCGCTATGCAAGTTATTCAACAGAAAGACGGGCATACAATTAGTTATACCATCACACGTACTATATCAAAAATTTAGCATTAGACAAATAATTTAACTTCTCCTTTCTCCTTTTCTGGCAGAGTACAGAGAAGTTAAGTTTTTCCACAAGTTTTAAAGAAATGTGGAAAAAATAATCTTTCCCCTAGTTTATTATTTATTTATCCATTTTAGCAGAAACTTGGAGGAAAACTGAAATATGTACATTTTTAGTACCGTTTTGGCTATAAATAAATGGATGCTGCTGCCAATATTTAACCATTTCCATTATTTTAAGGGCTGCTGGAAAAGAAAAACAGCTATTTAGGAAGGTGGCAAAAACACATCTTCCATCAAGCTTCAAATCATTAATGCATTCCCAGAGAAAAAATAATAATAATGCTGATAGTCATTGCATGTATTTGTTTCTCTATTTGGTTTCTGGTCTTCATGTTGATTGTTATAAAAACAGAAAGATGTGATCCACATTCTGTAATCAATACTAAGTAAAACAAATTCTCCACTGTCTAGTTCAGGGGTTGCCACAAAGAAGAGGGCATCAACCTATTCTTCAAAACACCTGAAGGTAGGACAAGAAACAACTGATGGAAATTAATCAAGGAGAGAAGCAACCTAGAACTAAGGAGAAATTTCCTGACAGTGAGAACAATTAACCAGTGCAATAACTTGCCTCCAGAAGTTGTGAATGCTCCAACAATAGAAGTTTTTAAGAAGAGATTGGACAGCCATTTGTCTAAAATGGTGTAGGGTTTCCTGCTTGAGTAGGGGGTTGGACTAGAAGACCCCCAAGGTCCCTTCCAACTCTATTATTCTGTTCTGTTCTGTTCTATTCTAGTTCAATGTCACCTAAATTTGGTCATTTCCAGATGTGTAAGCCTCAACTTCCATAGGTCTCATCCAACAAGAATTGAAACCGCTGTTTAGTATTGGTTTACTATTTGCAACTACTCTGACTGTGGTGTAGAAATTAAGATCCTTTTCCTGGTGGTTTTCTACTTATTATTCTCACACCACTTTCTACAGTACTTCTGCATGAAACACAAATTTTATAGCTTCTTTTTGCTTTATTTTTCAGGTTTTTTTTGATTAATTTCAGTTTATGTTAAACCTATTTTAAGGCAGATGGTAACACTGCAGCTCTACTGAGCTTCTCTATATGGCAGGAAAGATAGATGAGACTTGGACCCAATGGATCTCTAGAATCTTAGGTGTAGGTTAGTTTTTGATTCATATAGTTTATGCTGACATGATTTCTTCTCAGTTCAGGACTAGAAAGTGGCTGCGTGAATGAGCTTTTATCATGATGTATAACCATAGCCTATTCCTTATAATCAACACTAAGACTTTAATCCATTAACTGTAATGGTCCAAGGGTCCATAAAATTAATCTACATAAGCAGTGAGGTGGAAGGTATCATATCTGACTGAGTTCCAACAAATTTTGGTTCAACCAAAATTTGTTGAAGTTATCGTGTTCCAATTCAGACATAATTCCAAGTCAGGCTTCATTAAAGTTTTCAAAGTATTCAGAAGGAGGTATTCACTTAAATTTCAGGATGGTTGTGTCTTGAAGATATGGCCTGACTATATGAAGCCTTTTTTTCTTCTCTTTTGACAACACCTAGAATACTCCATCTAGTTTTGGGCACCACACTATAAAAAAAGATGGCAACACTACCTTGGATGGTGAAAAGTTAGAGTCCAAATTTTGAAAAATTAAAACAACAAAATGTATGGTGTGAATCCAAATACTAAACCGTTGCATGTTAGACTCTGAAAGGATTATCTGCCCTTTTTGTTCAGTATCACTGTGAACCTATTGAAATCCCCACCCAGGATGCCACTTTATTTAAAGCAGGGGTTATTCTAATTATCTTTTAAAAGAACATATATCGAGAAAAACAGATTTAAAACGCATTGACAGAGCTAATTAAAAAAATCCCTCACCAATGTATCCGCATAAAGCTGTGACATTTTAAAGCGATCAGCATGTTTCAGTTATCAAAGCTTTTGGAAGATCTTTCTGTTTTGATTTTTTTTTTTAAAGTGATTATTAATATAAGGAATCAGATAAAAAAAACACAACTTCACTATTCATTGGTCTAACAGTTAACCTCACCAGAGGGGGGCAAAAGATACCTATTGTGTTCTAACGCGTGTATCTACCACCTGTGGATAATTTGAAGGAGGGTTGTGTCATTACCATAATTACCATCTATGCAAAATATATGATTTATATTGTATTGGGATGGCTGCATTTTCATATAAAGGGTTCGGTTCATGGCACCACACTGGAGCCACTGAGAAGCTAAAACACTGACTCAGAGAGGAACAGTCAGTGGGAACAGAAACAAAACCCTGTAAAGAAATATTTGAAGCAACGAAAGCTATTTAGCCTTTCTGATTAAGAAAAATTATGGTAACAGGCTTCCCATATTTGCCAGGTTATCGTGTAAAAGATGGAGGGAAGTTTTTCTCAGCAATGGGCTTTGCATGCCAATCCAAACCATGTTTTGTTTAATGTTACAACATAACCCACGCATACGAAATGTTAAACCCTAAACTATGGTTTATAAACCAAGATGATTCCATTCTCGTATATCAAGCTACATCTATACAGACACGCCCTGTATTCCCTTTCAAAACAAGCGACTCTTGCATGTAAAGCAAAGAAAGGGAGAAAGAGAAAGAAACACAGGGAAAAGAATAAAGAAAAGAACTTCAGGAGTTCTCCATCCCTGGAGCTTTCAAAAACAGACTGGACAACCATTCGTGTGAAATGGCACAGCAGGGTCTCCTCTTCGAGCAGGGGGTTGGACTAGAAGACCTCCAAGAACCCTTGCAACTCTATGTTCTAAGTTCTAAGTTAGAAGCGAAAGGAAAAAAAAAGTAAAAAGAGATAAATCTAGTTCATAACACCATTCATTATATCTTTCCAGACCTTTGGCTTTCTTGTGAACTATTCTTTCCATGACATCATGTCTTGCCTTTTGCGCTTTAAACTTCTCATTTCTCTCTTTCTAAGAATCTCATCAAATCCATCCAACCATGACTTCCTTAGCTGTTCATTCCCTTTCATCTCACTCATTCTTCTCTTGTATATTTGTGTTGCAACTTCATCTTGATTTGTTTTCTATTTCTTTCTTTGTTACTACTCTAGTTTCTAATGTCTCTTGGGTGGTTTACAAAAAATAAAAAAAAATAAAATAAAAACAGAACACAAAACACAACTTATCAAACTGTTCAGTAGAGATAAAATGTGGCCAACACGTCAAACTTGCCAATGCACCCCATATTGTAAAGCCATCAAGCTATCTTTGGATTCTGACAGATTGGGTAGCACACGGAGTAAAATCGCACACAACAGTTACTTGTCCATAGTGAGTGGTGCGGTGGCCTAGAGGTGGAGCTCTCGCCTCAAAATCAGGAGGCTGTGCGTTCGATCCCAGGTAGAGGCAGTTATTTCTCTCTCTGGGCACAATGAGAATATATCTGCTGAGAACTCCGCATTGGTGACAGGAAGGGCATCCGGCCAGTAAACACTCAGCTTCATTCAGTTCCCCCAACTCCACCCCGATGCAAGAGATTATGACGTCATTACAAGACCAAACAAAAGTTGCTTGTCCATAGCGTTTCTAATTTCTTCAGGACTACCCTTTAATGCATAACAGAATAACAGAGTTGGAAGGGACTTTGAGGTTTTTTTGGTCCAACCTCCTGCTCAAGCATATACCATTTCAGACATATGGTTGTCCAATCTCTTCTTAAAAGTATCTACTGATGGAGTACCCTCAACTTCTGAAGGCAAGCTGCTCTTCTTTGTGGCAGCCCCTTAAATAAGGTATCCGCTCCTCTTTATTCGGGATAAATATTTTGTTCTGGCAGAGGCAGAAATGCAATAATGCGCAAAAAATGATGTGCGAGTATTTTTGGCTTGTTACATTTTGAAGTCCGAAAGCCGCGTTTACATATGTAGTTGCAATTTGTACGCACACATACACTAACGCACACAAGCACATGTGTACATGTGCCCCTACACGCTTGCTAGCTGAGTTAAAAGGCTATGACATTTTATACTTCAAAGCATCAGAAAACCACTGAAGGGGGGGAAAAAGCAAAAAGGGATTTTTCTCCAAAGACTCAGAAGCTGCAGCTAAAAGAGCAAGACAATCTTTTGTTGTCATATATTTGAGATAGGATTTTAAGACTAATTTGGCTGAAACATTCCAAGTAATGCTCCAAGCTCTCCCTTCCTTTACTGGGTGCCCTTCCACACCCCACCACACCTCCCCAACCTCTTAAAAACAGAACAGAATGCAGAATAACAGACTAGGAAGGGACCTTGGAGGTCATCTAGTTCGACCTCCTGGACAAATGGCTGTTCAATCTCTTTTTAAAAAAAAATCCAGTGATAGAGCACCCACACCTTCTGGAGGCAATAGCATTTAGCACTTACGTACTGCTTCATAGTGTTTTACAGAACTCTCTAAGCGGTTTACAGAGTCAGCCTCTTGCCCCCAACAATCTGGGTACTCATTTTACTGACCTCAGAAGGATGGAAAGCTCAGTCAACCTTGAGCCGGTCAGGATCGAATTCCTGGCAGTGGGCAGAGTCAGCCTGCAATACCGCATTCTAATCATTGTGCTACCACGGCTCATGGCAAGCCATCCCACTAATTAATTCAGGGGGTGTCAAACTGGATTCCTTGGAGGGCTGGATCAGCATTGTACTTGTCCTCTATGGACCGGCCGGGTGGGGAGAGGAGACAGGATGGACGCCCTCCTGCACCACCCTGCCAGTCAAAACGGCCATGGGGTGGCCAAGGGTAGCCCCCACATGAGCCGTTTTCAGCTTGGACAGCGTCCTGAAGCACCCTGCCAGCCAAAACAGAGTATGAGGTGGCTGTTTTGGCTGACAGGGTGCTGCAGGAGGCCGCCCAGGCCAAAAATGGGCTGCACAGGGGTTGCCCATGCCCCCCTGCACCCCGTTTTTGCTAGCAGAGACACCGTGGGCCAGTCATTTACTATTTCCAGGCCAGAACTGTGGGCTGGATCTAAGCACCCTGCACACGGGATCCAGCCAGCAGGCCTTGAGTTTGAAACCCCTGAATTAATTGTTCTCAGTATCAGGAAGTTTCACTTTAGTTTTAGGTTGGATCTCTTTGATCAGCTTCCATCCATTGCTTCTTGTCTTGCCCTCAGGTGCTTTGGAGAATAGGCTGACTCCTTCTTCTCTGTGACAGCCCCTTGGAAGACTGTTAGCGTGTCACCCTTAGTCCTTCTTTTCATTAGGTATACCCAGTTCCAGCAACCATTCATCAGACACTTCAGCAGTTTGAAAGAGTTTTAAATGATCCACAGTTGACTTCTCCAACTGACCTGACTAACATCAGTTAAACGGTCAATCAGAAAAAACAATACCCTGATCAAGAAACTATCAAACAGAAAACCAAACCCTCACCAAAATTAGCAGGACAAAGAATGATGTGTAAACAGGGAGTAAATCCTACTCTCTCTTGATGATGTTACCTAGTTGGGTAATGAAATGTCTGCAAACAAACAATCGAGATCAGAGAGCACCAAGGACTCCATAGTTCAATGCTGAATTGCAATCATTCTCTTTATTCTCTTCTACCAGACTGATGTCAAGTCTGCAGACCGTTTTTTTCAACCAACTTTGTACTCCTTGATGTGGAAAATAAGGGATGAAAAGCACTAGTCTAATAGAAATTGCCATAAATCTAGAAATGAGGGCAAGTCATTTACTTTCAGCCAACCCACCTCACAAGGTTATTGTTTGGGGGAACAATAGAAGTATTGGGTATATTTGCCACCTTGAGTTATTTATAAAAATAATAAAGGTAGGGAATAAATAAATAAAGCAAAATCTTGCCACCTGCACAAAAGCGGAAGAGTCTGGCATTACATTTTCTGGCTAACAAATCTTATTAAAAGGCATAAGCTACCCTTGTGAACACAGCTCTCCTCCTACAGCCTCTGCAGCAAAATTCCCCTGTGAAGCACACAAAACAGAAATATCAATTCCATGCACCCCTGTCTCTTACCTCATGTTGTGTGCATCTCTGTGGCGTTACGCAAAGAACAACGAAGAAAGAAAGAAAATCCCAAGCATTTTCTATGAGGAGGCATGAAAAAGAGACAGAACCTCTTTCCCCCCCTTGAAAAATCGGCCAGCATTAACTAGAAGAAATGGCGAGGCAGGAGATCCTGTAACTGGAGAAAGGAACCCACAGAAGCTCCACGGAACGTCAGAATTTCAAAGAAAACAGAAACTGCACTGCAGTTTCAAATACAGGTTCAAATACATCACAACGCAGCCAGAAATAAGTTGGCTCAGATCTCAAAAGTAGTAGTCAATTTCATGGGATCACAGAAGGTCAGAGCAGCTTCCAAATAGGGTACCAAAGTGTTATAAAGAAATACCCTGGGTTGTGTTTCCCCCCCACCCTGCATCCATTCAACTGCTAAAGCTTCAATCTTCTCAAAGCCCATGGCAAGTGTGAAAGTGTGTTCATACCAGCAAAGATAGTTCACACTTTATCATCACAGTGTAGAAAGTCAGCACCTACCCCCCCAGAAGAATGAAATATTTGGGGAAATATTAAAAAGACAGAATATTACATTTCCCTAATGGAGAAACTTTTTTTTCTTTTTTAAAGACAAAAGCAGTCTCAGTTTTTCTTAATAGCCCCCAGCAGATATTTTGTGCCCATTATGAAAGATTGGGCCAGCCTATTCAGAAACCAGCCCCAGTTTCCCTGCCCCCATCAGAAACTAAGGAGGCCGGCATTTAGAAATGCAGATTTGGTCATCCATTCAAAGACTGGGTCAAGACAGAAACTCAGATAAGCAACAAACAAAAGATGGACAAGATTAGCTCAAGCTCCTAGGATTTGCATCTCCTCTTTTGCCTATAGAGCCAGCTATGACCCTTACATGACCCCCTAGGAATCTGACAACAGCCAATAGAATATTAGAGGACATGTTCTTGCACAGGAACAGGAAGCTCAAATACAAAGCCCAAAAAAGGTATAACCCCCCCCACACACACACACACTCAACTCCATTTTGTCAGCTGCCCAAAACCACACACCCATGTGGTTCTGCTTCCTTAATAAACCATCTTTCCAATCAGCTTCCATGTTTCCAGTGTCTTTCTCCTGGATCGGAACAGAATCAGATGGATTTTTCTTCCCAC
Source organism: Oxyrhabdium leporinum (assembly GCA_032468155.1). Taxonomy (NCBI): domain Eukaryota; kingdom Metazoa; phylum Chordata; class Lepidosauria; order Squamata; family Cyclocoridae; genus Oxyrhabdium; species Oxyrhabdium leporinum. The sequence continues at coordinate 16,038 of JANHFL010008191.1, forward strand.
AATAGAATTGGATTTCTGCCGCAAACTCTGTGCAGAGCTATCTATTTTCAAAGAAAATTTGGAAGTACAAATACGACACCAGAATATTAGCAGGGAAAACTTGCTATTTAAGAGCAATACCCATTCGGCTGTCAATCATCCTGGCCCAGGTTGAAGGGCTGGTGATTACTTATAAAACCCTACACAGCACAGTGGCTGAATACATCAAGCAATATTTTATCTAGGGTGGCTCTGCCTATCCTGTTGGCAATCTGAGGATCTTTCCCCCCACGCCAAGAAGTTGGACTAGAAGACAGGCCTTTTCTGGGATATCTGGGAATTGAAATCCACACATGTTAAAGTTGCCAAAGTTTTAAAACACTGTTCAATTTAAGTATCAGGGTTTTCCACTAAAATTATCTTGTGGGTTGACTTGCTCCAGAGAACTAGGGATTTTATGGGGGGAAGGGTACCTTAAAATCAGTTTTTGATTCCTGGTGATTACCTGGATTAGTCCCTGCAATTTTCTTGATGGGTTTTTCACAAATGGTTTGCCATTGCCACCTTCCTAGGGCTGAGAGAGAAGGACTGGTCCAAGGCCATCTAGTTGATTTTGTGCCTAAGGCAGCATTAGAATTCACAGTCTCCTGGTTTTTAGCCTGCTGCCTTAACCACTATACTAAACTCTTAGAATTCTGAGAAATCCGAAATAAGCTTTTTGCTCAGAGAAAAACTTTCCCATCTGCCAACATCAGAAAATCAAGCTATCAAAAATACAGCAACATTGCACAATTGGAAAGTTGGAAACAAACTAACCTTGTATTGAAGAATGGCAAAAACAAAGCAGATGTATGTTACATATGCCATGTTGAACCCTTGAACAGAAAATCCTTCTACAGGAGAAATTAGGTTAGCTCTTCAAGATGGTGAGAAATATGCCCTCTTTGCATATTGTCCAAATGTTATTTTGCTTCCAGGATGAGAATAGAAGTCTAATTAAATGGAATAGAAGCACACAATGCTGAATTATATTTGGGTGCCATATGTTGGTTAGATGAGATTTTAATTTCAGTTGAGATTGTGACTCAAAAAAATGAGCCAAGAACTACTTATTTTTACATCATTTCAGAACAGTATCATCACCACTGAAAGTATTTTATTAAAAATAAATAAAATCATCGCATCGCATCACACTCATGTCAGAAACAGAAAAACAGAAGTGGTTCTGGGTTGAAAAGATTAGCTAGTGATATCACTGTTGTTTGGGGGCTGCCCAGTCGGGGGCTCATTTCATATCCTGCAGGAGCTGGAACGAAGGACAGGAGCTCACACCTCCCCAAGGCAGCACTCGGGTCTTGAATGTGGACATGTTAACCTCCAACCTAGTTGATTTATGGATGTATTATATATTTATATATATATATATATTTATATGGGAGCCTAGGGGTATCTGCAGGGTATAGTCCCCAAAAAAATCAAGACGATGGCAATCAAAGATCCATCTGCTTTTATGTGCATCATGTGGAAGATGTATGTAAACAGGTGGACTCTGTTAAGGCTACTATACAGTTAATCCTCGATTTACCACCGTAATTGAGCCCAAAATTGACGTTACCAAGTGAAATTTTGTTAAGTGAATTTTGCCCTATTTACGGACTTTCTTGTTTCATTTGTTAAGTGAATCACTGCAGTCGTGAAATTCCTAATGGGGTTGTTAAGTGAATCCGGCTTCCCCATTGGCTTTGCTTGTCAGAAAGTGGCAAAAAAGTGATCACATGACCACCCCCCCCAGGACACTGCAATGGTCATAAATGTGAGTCAGTGGGGAAGCATCCGAATGTAAATCACGTGACCATGGGGATGCTTCAACGGTCGTGTGAGAAATGGCGCCGTTGTAATTTCAAATGGTCACTAACCGAATTGCTGCAAGTCAAGGACTACCTAGATTGACTTTTATTTATTTTATTGACTTAAAACAGAGGTCTATTTATTACCTCTCTCTGTCTACTGCATCTAATTTGGACGGCCACTCACCTCACAAAATCTGACTCTATAATGTGTTCAGTTCAAACGTCTTATTTTCCCATCCCAATTTTCTCTTCAGAATGTCTGGCCTTTTTTTTTAAGGTAAGGAAAGAGCAAAAAGCTATTTTTAAGCTTACAAAATATGGCGTAAATCACCCAACCAGCCAATGCTTGCTAATTACCCTTGACTAAAGCCCAATTTTGTGCTTACTGTCACCGAGGATGCTGAATGAAAAAGTCTCCTTCTCTTGCCAGCTTTACATGGCTATAAAATATACATTCAAACCACTATCTTGCAGCAAGCAGGTGCGAAGCCCAAGTCTCAAACACACACCCCCTCCCAAAAAAAAGCACTTTTCTTGGGTGAAAAATGCATGATTGAATTAACAGCAAAGCGCCTTCATGAGGCTGTAAATTATGTCTAACGTTTAAAAGTAGGCTTCTCTCTCTCTCTACACACACACACACACACACACACACACACACACACCCAGGGAAAAGCACAGGCAGGCTGGCAGCATCTGCCAGGATCCGCA
>JANHFL010008192.1:0-27047 GCA_032468155.1 Oxyrhabdium leporinum
TAAGGGTTAATTTTAAAAACGGGGTTTTAAAGGAATTTTTATATTTTTATATTTTATATGTAAACCGCCCCGAGTCCCCGGAATGGGGCGGTATATAAATTTAAACAAATAAATAAATAAATAAATAAATTCAGTAACTCTTCTGTCTGCCTATTGTTACATTTATCTCTCTATCCAATACTCCATCTCCTATCTAGAAATAAATCCATAAAACGTCATATTTTCAACCCCAGTGTCGCAGAAAGTCCAAAAAGGATAGCCAGAAGTAACAATACACCTTATTTTAAGCTTGGTCAAATGAACCAACTTTATATCCCTTCTTTTTACTTCTAACAGTCTCAGTCTTTAGTTTCTCCAAATATTGTAGGGTTTGATTTCATTTCTTCTTTGTTCCATTGCAGAGGACAATTTTCAAGATTTTAACCAGCTTCTTATGTAAGTCTAATGCAAAAAATTATCCAGGTCACTCTCTTGGTTTGTCATTTTTATTTCCTTTTGAAATTTTAAAACCCACCCAATTTCTTTTGTCTATCCAGTAAAATATCCTTTTCTAAATCACTATGTTGGCCTACTGGTTGTACATCCATTTTTTATACCATTTCTAATTTGTCAGATAACATTTGTTCTCTATCTGACATTTCTTTAATCATATCTTTTGTTCATAGTCTGTCCACATAATCAGACATAAGTGTTGACATTGTTGAGATTTGAATACTATTTTCTGATCCCATTCTTCAAAAGTCTTTTTTAGTATTTTTATTGTCATAACCATCTTGCATATCTTCTCCTGCCTAAAACCTTTAGTCCCCCTACTGTTCAGTTTTTGAAATGATGAAATAATTTATGTTGTCATGTAAAAACCAGAAAAAGTACCTTTTTTCAAACTTGTTATGCCAAAGGTGTCTAATAGCTTAGCAATTGGTTAATGAATAATTTCTAAAAGTGATTTCTAAAAATGAAGTCTGCAAACTTGGTGTCCTTTAAAAGTCTGTTATAGCTGCAAGTGTGATGGTTAATACCATCATTTCCTGGCATTCAAAAGCCACAGAATACCATTGTCCTACAGTCTCCTTGTGGGGAACAGCCGACTGGAGCATAAGTGGGTAATCCCCTATTCTCTTCTTATCCAAAGCAGTTTGAAGGAATGTGGTTCTTTGGTGTTTCCACAGCCACTTGCTCCTCTTCAATTTGCCATACCTCCAAGGCTTATGTTCATGTCTATTTTAGTTATTTCAACTGTTCTAATATTATTTTGTTTCTTTTTTGTATTCTCCATTTCCATTCCACTGATTTCACTGCTTTAGTAGAGAAAATTGTCTTTAAACCATTGCAATATATAAAACTACTTGATTGCACACTTGTTTCTTGTGATGCAGGCCATATCCACTATGCTTTAAGATAGATATTCCTGGACTTTCGACACAAAAGTTTAAAGCCTCATCCTTTGAATTTTACATAAAGCTTCCTGGATGAAGAAATTGGAATAGAAAGGAATTTTCCAACTAGACAACATTTAGGTTATGTCAGGATTTTCAGCTGACTAGCCTATCATGTTTACTTTTATCTGGGATTTCTAGAAGATTGTATACCAGTGAAGTTTAATGTTATCTTCTTTTCCATGTCATAATGGCAAGATCAAATTAGACTTGAACTAAAATGCTTCTGATAGGAATCCGTGATATTTTCTGATTCCGTTTGAGCTTTTCTTCATTGTCTCATAGATTTATGCTGCTCAGAAGCCCGTGGACCTTTAAATTACTAAAGATCCTTATCTCAGTTGAAACAAGATAATTTCAAAAATTAATTCTAGGGTTGAATAAACAGAGTTTGCAGGGAATCAGAGGCAACATGCTTTATGTATCAGCTGCTAGGAAGTGACAGTGAAAAAAGTTTGGCATTTTCCTGGCGCGCTTTCTCTGTCTCTCTGTCTCTGTCTCTGTCTCTGTCTCTCTCTCTATATATATATAAATCTTCTAGAAGGCATTCGTTTGGCAACTCTATGACACAAAGTACTAGATCAGTTCAACCAATAGCACCTTGATTCAACAGGTGGCTTCTTATGTATTTTTTTTCCTTTCCATTAATTTGCATTTCCCCTCTTTGTTTGCATGTGCATAATCCTATAAAAAAAGCAATCTTGGCATAATGTCGTATGTGCATTAATTGATACATTGCATGACTTAGCCATAAAGGTATGTCATATCCAGCCTTGTTAACGGAAGGATACCATGAATTAAGCTGTTAAACTGTTAATTGTACTTTTTGGATTGTGCTTGGTTCAATTATTTTTGTACTGGTAGAGGGTCTTGGTACAAATAATAAAATATATTTATTATTTGTAAGTATATATTTATATACATTAATATATATTTTATTATATATTAATCTTATAATAACAAGATTGCTATCTGCATAAAATCTACTTCTTGAGTGAAATGAAGGACAGGTTTTGTTCTTGATTCAATAAGACCTTACTTATTGCAAGTATTTGTTGGAATTAGGTAAGCCTCCTTCAGACTCAATCTTCATTTTCCATTTTGCCTATAATTAATTACTGTATTCTGATGGATAAAGGCCCAAAGTGACCAGCCTGAAGTCTCTTTAGTCTGATTTTTATATTTATATGATTAATTCATGCAGTACTATATGTCACAATGCAGCATAGAGAAATCCCTCAGGTTTCTGCCTGGACAAGCAATATAACAGATGGGATCTAAGGGAGCGTTATGTCTTTTACAGATGAATCAAATATATATATTCAACAGGGGCCAAGGCAAACTGTTGCACAAAACCTGGCCATCAAAGCCATTAGTGTACATGAGGCCAAGCGATCCTTCCATTTTAAACAACGTGATATTTAAGATTGTTTTCTTAAATTACAATTTCCTTGACTTTTAAAGCTCCAAACTGGAGCTCCATCACTAGATGTTTTTAAGAAGAGACTAGAAAGTCACTTGTTTGAAATGGTATAGGTTCTCCTGTTTGGGCAGGGGGCTGGACTAGAAGACCTCCAAGGTCCCTTCCAACTGTGTCTATTCTATTCTATTCTATTCTATTCTATAGCATGAGTAGTAACTGAAAGCATCTTAAGCTTTAAATAACCAAATCTGAAGGAGTTTAGTGGTGATAAAATGCTCTATCAATATTAAGGCAATTCATCGCGTATGTTGATTAGGCCTGTTTTGAAAAGATAATTTTTCTCTTGTTTCTCATCTCTTATTAAATATACAGTTTGAGGGTTTTAAAAATATAGCACTTCTTATCTACGGATACTCTCTGTCATCCAGGTCACGGTTGTCCCAAAGGTACTTTTTTCCAAGAGGCAACTGGACTTCCTGGTTTTTCTCTGAAGACGTTTAGCTTCCCATCCAAGAAGCTTCTTCAGCTCTGACTGGATGGTAGGGAATGGAAGGAAATCCATTGGAAAAACCAGAAAGTCCAGTTGCCTCTTGAAAAAAGCAGCTTTGGGATATAGCATTTCTCCCCCGCCTTTTTTTTTAAAACAACATTTTTTTAGGATATATCAGAATATAGGATGACTAAAGCATGTTAGCAAAACACTAAGGGAAGCCTTAGAAGTTATCAAATTTTCACCCCGTCGCCACTTAGCGGTACCAGTTTCATAAGAAAAACGGCTCCGTATGCTCTTTGTGCCTTTGAACGGGCTGTTATGGAAACAAGCCTCCTGCCACAGACTGGAAGGAAGCGACCGCCTTTGTTTTTATCTCAATAGACAGGTACCCCCCACCCCCACCCCCGGAAATATAAATGGGTGACGTCCCGGTGAGCAGGCTTAGCGTTGCCATTGTAGCTTTTAGAGATTTTTTTAAAAAAAAAAACAACACAAAACCCCACACACATCCCAACCACAACCAAGAAAACAACTCTTGCCAGCCCCGCTTGTTGTTTCTAAAAATTGGTTCTGGCTTTAAAAAAAAAAAGGGAGAAAAAAATGGTGATGTGGAAGAAAATCAGACGGGGACGCCGCAAATCGCAGCCGTCGTAAGAGCGAACGTGCCGGAGTTAAAAGACTTTTAAGTACAGTACAGGCAACAGATAGTCTCTCAGACGGGGAGGGGCATGGAAATCCCCCAGGATCCCCTCAGCCCAGCCTGCGCTAGAAAGCCACGGGAGCCTCCGCTCTCCTTCCTCTGGCTACCCGCGCAGGAAAGTCCCGGTGGGTCGGCCCGCCCGTCAGCCCGTCAGCCAACCAACCAACCGACCGAGCGAGAGAGCGAGCAGGCGCCCCGAGTGGCGCGGCGAAGAGATCGGCTCGGCTCCACTCCGCCGAGCGCAATCAGGCGCTCCTCTCGGCGCCTTCCGTCCTGTCCGCAGTTCGCAAGGAGCGCAGGCGATGGCCTGAATCATCCCGGCTCTTGCCGGCCTTGGGAATGAATGGAGGCGGAGGCGCTGGCTCTGGGCGCAGCGCGGCGGCACTCGGGCGGGAGGGGGGAAGGCGGCTCTCCAGAAGAGCGGCTCTGGGGCCAGGCAGCGGCGCTCCTTCTTCCCATCGCCCCCCCGGCTCTGCCAGGGTACGTGGGATTCCCGGGGAAGCTGTGAAGCCACCGCCAGCCGCCCCGCTCGAGCCCCCCTCCCGCCTGATCCTGCCCGCTCGTCTTGGATTATTAAACCATGCGGGATCTAGCTATCGAGATCGGGATTCGAGTCCTGCTCTTCGGCGTCTTCGTGTAAGTGTTAGAAGCAACTTTGGTCTTTCTTTTTTTCTTTTTCTTTCCTGTTGGGCGCCAAGCTCGAGGTGCCCACGGCCCACCTGTGCGCGCGCTTTCTGGATCTGTTGCAGAAATCCCCAGATTTGGGTTGCAAAGGTGGAGGAGAGGGCGAGTTGGAGCCGGGAAGAAAATTGAGCAAAGCGGCTCAAGGCTGCTACTCGAAGACCCCACCTGTGCGCCGGGTCAGATGTTAGGTGTATTTTAAGATGAGAAGGAAGATTTAAGGGGAGGCGTTCAAAATCTCAGAAGTTACCCCCTTGAAACCCTTCCCCTCTGTTTTCTTCCCTATCGGATTGGTGATGGCCGTGTTCAGGACATTCTGCACATGCTCAGAGGAATTCGTCGCGTTTAGAATATAGCCTTAGCTATCGCTAGAGCCCTGACATAAGTAACACCCCCCCCCCCCTCCATGCTGCTTGGTGCTAGTGAGCTTTTTCTCTGACCTAAAGCTGTCTGATGGATCATCTAAACGTTTAGGATTGCAACTGTAATGCAGTTTTTTTACATTTGGAAAAATGTGGAGATGGAGTGCAGAAAGAAACACTGGAAATGCCTTTTGTGTATTTCCTTTTTAAAACACCAAGCTTTTCTGGTAATGCCTATACAAGCAAAAGTGCAATATTTCAGTGCAATATTGTGTCTTTATAAGTTTTTCTTCCCCCAAACTACTAGTCTCAGGATGCACTGCACTACAAAATCGAGCATCCTAACAGCATTCTGTATCTTCTAGACATGTTTTAGTTTTCTTGGTTAAATTCAATCCAGAAAAATCAGTCTGCATGCCTCTCCATAACAAACCTCATGCCTGGGATTGCAGAGTTACTGTTGCCCACTGTGAGTGGCATTCTTTCCCTTGCTGTCCTCAGGGCAAGCCCAAGCACTTTGTTGCCTGGGGTGAAATATAGTGTACTTCCAATCTTCTGTCCCTTCCAGGTAGTGAACTTATTTTAACACTGGTCTATGGACAGTGTTTTCCATTGCCTTCTCTTAATGGATAAAGCCAAGCAGTTGGTCTCCTGGCACACTGCCATTTCGGAGACCTCAGCATCTGCTGTCTAAGCCTGATGTGTCCCTCAGCTCTGTGTCTCCTTCAGGGTTTCTATGCCTTCTCCTCTTGTCACAGATTCTGGGAGGTTACTGCCAAATGCGATGAGATGTACTGTCAAGTTCAATGTGTATGGACTTTCCCTGCACTTTAGAAGAGGGGTTACATACCGATTGCTTCTGGGTGTCCTACTTGGATCTCATGACTCTTTCGAAGTTCACAAGTGGGAAGACAGAGAGAAAGCAAGGAAACAGGAAAGCTTCTGTCTGACTCACAGAATGACCTCAAGGAAATCTGAACTTAGGAGTGAAAGTGATGCTGCAGGGGGGACTTGGTGTATCTGCTTCTTTCTCTCTTTGGCTGCGCCAGGAGTCTCTTGAATGGTTTCTCCTGTCTGATAAAGGGGAGGAGGGAAAAATGGCTGGGGGTGATGAAAGGGGGGGACACACGACATTGTCCTTCTGTTGCATACAATATCCCTGCACCGCTGCTGCTTTTTAATTGGCTGCAAGTCTTCATGTTAAGAATTACGTTTTTATAACTGTAAAATAACTTGTATTTATGGGAGGTAATTTCATCCCGGTGTTTGGCTTTTATAATGCATGCATGCTGTATCTTCAAAATAGTGGAAAACTGTTGCTCTGGGCTTTCCCTTTCCCATTTCCTTTCCCTTTTCCTCTTTCCTCCTTTTTCCCTCCCCGCGACAATTCAAGCCTGTAAAATGGAAGGTCTAGTGATGCTTGTTTTCTCTTTCTTCTTGAATGTGTTACATAGCATAACCACAACTAGTTACTTTTTTGATGAATGGACAGTCTTCATTTTACCCACAGAAGAAAAAAGTCATATGCTTGGAGATAAAATGATATGGTTAAATATTTTAAGATGTCTCCCTCCTTTTTTTCTTGTTCCCTACATTTTTTTTTGGATGGGACAAACAGTCTTTTTCTAGGTCAGCCATTCACACTTTCCAGAGACTTGGAAACCAATAACCATGCTTGTAGAAATGTTGGGCTGTAGTATTTCCACAGACTGGCAGACTTTTAATTTGGATGCAGACTACTGTAGCCCAAGATTTAGTAGTTATTTCCTATGGAGAACATACCTGGCATGGATATGCAATGCAGAAAGTGTGATTATATTTAGGATTTTTCTTTCAGCTGAGATCTGCAGTGTGAGGCTTGGAGGACATGTATTCATAAAAGAAAATTAAAGGAATTACACAATTATCTTTGTGTAGCCCACAATATCTGGTTATGTTAAAAGTACTTAAAAGAAATGTCATTGGGTTTATGGATGTATTTTGCATGGTCTTACTCCAACAATTCCAAGTGATTCTTCGCTCTAATATTTATTAGTGACTTAATCTTAGTCTTTCCTTCCTAAAAGTACTGATAATAACTTCACATATTTCTTAGTAACATTTTTGATAAGATTAGTGCATGTTAACTATTGTACTAAGCATTTATACTTTCGCAGTGCTTATTTGTTATTTCTATTCTTTCCATTGATATATTTTTTTTCCTTGAACACATGTTGAAGCTGATGCTATTTTTTAGCTCAATCAGACCTGAGATGAGAGAGGATAAAGGCCATTAGCTTTCCTCTGGTAGGCTTTTCCATTCCTTGAAAATTGATCAAAGAAAATCTCTTAACGCCTTGAAAATACCATCAAAATGAATAGAATTGCAGAAGTCTGACAAGAATTCACTGCCCTTGTAACATTATGAAGATGAGATGGCCACTTAAGGGAGCAAATCACATAGAATAGCAGTGAGCTGTTGAAAGACAGAACTAGAGTATTTTTGGGTTTTTGTTTTTCCACTGAGCTATCTTTTAATCCCCAGATGAATGGACGACACAGGCCCATCACTAGCTTTGAAAGATTATCAATTATCATTTGAGTTGATTTCTATATATGCTATTGGTAGCTGATGTTATTGTGTTGTTGTCTCAGCCACCACTGTACGTTGTGTGAGTCTCAAACTACAGAATCACCAGTCAGTATATCCAAGATTATGTCTTAACCAGGTTATATGAGAAATGTCCCATCAAAGTACCCACTGCAGAGAACATTTCACACACTTTATTTTAGATTAAATGATGAAAATAAAGCAAAAACATTCACCGAATATGTATTTTGGATGTTCACTCCCCAGACTGCTCTTGTTAATATAAGCTTTTATACATTAGAACTTACATTTTTCCCATGGCTGTGATGTCAGTCCAGTTCGGTCTATTTATTTGCAGTATTTATTTTTGCAGATAGTTATTGGCCCTGGATATTGAGGAGATCAGTAATGGAAAAGATCTACATGATTTTTCCATGGAGGAAAAGTTACTGTACTCCGTTCAGGCAATCCGCCTGCAATCAGCTCTCAGGTCCTGACAAAATATCTTATGACAGAACTTTCCACAAGATGGATGAAGCCTCTAAAAGTACTAGAACTTGTTGCTGATTGCCTAGTTTCATGGGCTGAGAGAATCAGAAGTAACACCTCAAATGATGCCTTGAATGTGGGAAGCAATATGTGGAACAATGCGGCCTTTCAAATAGCCAGATCCAATGCAAAAATATAGTTTTATAATAACTGTTTACAGTAGTACGTTGAATTTAACCAAAAAGAAACCAGCCATCAGTACAGTTCAAGTAAAGAGGCATAAAATGGTCTAAATATTGACTTTACACCAGTGACTTAATGCTTAGCATTTGCAAATGACTTAGCCTTTACATTTTTCACTAACTGCAGTTTCTGGATGTAGACGGTGGAAAAATCTGCTTTATGGTAGTTAGGGCAGTCTTAGATGATGAAGTAGTTGAATTTGACAAATGACACCGCTTGCAACAGAGATGATCTGTAAGATCAAGGAGCTTTCATACATTATTGATACATGAGAAATACAGACTGATCCAAAAGCTAGTTTCACACTTAATTCTCAACCCAATCATTTGCATTAATGTGTAAAAATTAAGTTTTGCTTAAAGCTGCCAAAAAACAATCTAAAATTCTCCCTTTTTAAAAGTGGTTGATAAAAATGGCACAATGGAAGAGAAACAAACCCAGCAACAGCAAGGGGAGCAAGTTGGGATCCCACAGATCCATGAACACAGCAAAAGAAGTCCTCATTCACTCAAGATAGGATACTTGAGGTTCATATCTCATATGCTTCTGAGGAGTTTAGGAGAATCAATAAGGTTTCACGTTCACCATATTTATGCCTCTAAACATGTTATTCATTTAGATCACCAGAACAATTACTACTTTATTGGGAAGAGTGTTGGAGAGAGATTGGCTAAACCAGGGGAAGGAGTCAAGTGGGGAAATACTCTGGAATCCTTATGTAGGCACAAGAACACAAGTGTGGCCCTTCTCCCCTTGAATATTATTGAACCTCATCTGATTCAGGTGCAAACTGCCAGTCTATGAAATAGGCATGGGCCTATTTGAACTTTTTATATGCGGATCTGGTGGTATGCACTTGATTGGTGGCCAGAAACTACGTGCTGTTCCAGATATATCTATATATTTCTGAGTGTTTAGTTCACATAATAGAGAATAGAAAACATATTTACTTTCTTAATGGATTTATAGAGCCGCCCATCCCATATAACGAATTCTGAATGGCTAATGCAATAAAAGCAATACAATTTAGAATATTGTAAAGAAAACATGTAAAAATTAAATATAATGGCACACTAAGAATAAACCAGTCAACAACAAATACATTCAAGTCATGGGCTTGACTCTGATGCTTGAAAGAAAAGACAGACTTAAGCTTTACAAAAGGCCAGCAAGATTGAGAATAATCTAATCTTTGGAGGGATATTATTCTAGGAGGCAAGGGTTGAAACCGAAAAGTCTTACTTCCTGGTCCTACCAATTGACATTGTTGAATGAGCCCTTTCTGGGGTTAAGTAGAGACATTTGGAGGGGGTTGATCTCTCACATAACCGGACCCCATGCTATGAAGGGCTTTATAGGTAATCATTACCACCCTGAATTGTACTGGAAAGCCTACTGGAACCAGTGCATTTCACAAAGCGAAGGTGTAACATGGATGTAATCAGACATAGCCATAATTGCTTGCCCCACTGTATTTCTTATTCATTATTCTTGATATATTAATCTCAACATAAAATAAATCAGTCTTATGTAATAGGAAAGTTTAGTAGAAAGTTATCCTTTAGTGCTAAGTGGAAGGATTAGATTTATTTCTAATTCTATTGCTTTTGGATCTGCATTGATAGCTATGCCGCTGAATTGACTAACTGAAGATACTTGTTGATTGGCTTTGGATGGCTGTAAGTTAATTCTTCAATGAGCCCTGAAGTTGGTAGGTTATATTGCTCTCATATGGTTGGCTGCAAATTGGAGAAGCAGCTGGGAGATGCAAGCAGTCGATGAAAGTGAGACTGCAAGTTTTGTATCTGCTTGGAAAAAACAGCCTTTGGAAAGGTTACCTGCAAACAGACATATTTGCTTTTTAGGAAACTATGTGTCGGGACTGCCATGCTGCTTCACCAGCCATCCTTTGCAAGATGGCAGTCTGCCATATGCAACAGGGGAGAGGGAGCTGCGGGATGGGATAAAGAGGGAGTTAGCATAAGGGGAATCGAAACTACTCATTGTGCCTTCCCATGAGGTGCCGCCGGCCGATCCAAGGTCACGCCATGGAATGCAGCACCGTCCAGCCCACGAAGCCAGGGACTGTTACCACAACAAATTGTTTGAATGTAGTTAGATAGTAGAGATAACCAAAGAGAAAGGGAAAGGGGGGAGGGAAGGGAAGGGAAGGGAAAAGTTAACCAGATATTTTGGGCGTCAAAGTTTAAATCCGGCTTTGCTATATTGTAACCACTTGGCTTTAGTAAAGCATACTTTTGCTAATCCTGGCATCGAGAGTCTTTCTTTTCTAACTGACCAAGTTGGGATGGCTGACACTGAGCCTTGTAGATAGAAATCTGGCTTTTATTAAATCAACTTAAAGGGCTACCATTATTATTATTGCCTACTGAAGCTTCCCTCCAGTATTTGGCTGGGAATTTGTGAATTTGTAGTACATTTGATCTTACGAGCAGGGACAAATTCCATGACATGAAAACAGTAGATTTTTCCCAATTGAGAAAAAGTCAGATATAGTAATTGGGAGATATTGCTCACAAAGCATGACATTTTTCTATCTTGTAGTTGGTTGTTCAATAATATTAAATGTTATAGACAATTAAAATAACAATAACATATATCTCTACTATTTTGCCATCATAAAGAAACAGAGTTATAGTAGCTTCCCATTAGTCCTTCATTTATTTGAAAAAAAGTGGAACTTTACATTCTCATGAACTAATTGAAACATTATTCCTAATAACTCCATCTTGTTCTAGGGGTTGGGACCCAAACGTGCTTTTTTCAGGAAGCTTTCTTGTTTTTTCTTTGAAGATGTTTTGCTTCTCATCCAAGAAGCTTCTTCAGCTCTGACAGGATAGCGGGGAGTGGAAGGATTTATACTCCTTGCAAATCCAATTGCCTCCTGAAAAAGCATCTTTGGGACAAACATGACCTGGATGACTGAGAATCTCTACCAAATTCTAAGAGTTGGGAGTTTCAACACATTTTTATCCAAGACTGCAGGAAAAAAAATACAATATTGATAAAGTGATAGCATACCATCTTATTTACTTTAAACAGCTCATATTGATTTGTATTATTGCTGATGGAATGTATTATTGCTGATGCAAGCTGCATCAAGCTTCAATGAAAAAGGCATAATGCTTCATAAATGTGTCATATTTTTGTTAGGCCAATTACTGAGTTGATCCATAAAAATTCCCTCCTATAATTTGGTGAGGCTAATAAAGTGCAAAACAGTGCCAGAATTTATTCTTGGGTTCTCTCATTATAGAAACAACACATTGCTAGACAAAGGTTCAGGCTGCATGATTTTAATGGCAATTAGATAATACACACTACTGGTTATGAGCTGATGTGTGAGGCTAAACCAGTCAAACAGAGAAAGAACTGTACTTGTTAGATATAGTTTCAGGGGCACTTACACTGGCAAGTAATACTTTTCTTGTGCTAGCTGTAATGGAAAGTACATGACACATAGATTCAGCCTACTGTAAGAACTTCTGTTGAACTACGAACTGTGAATTTATCTGTGTGAATATGGAAAGGTGTTTGATGACTTAATGTAATACACCTTTCAATACTTTCCATACTCGGAAAGATGAATGCTACATACAGTGGTTGGATTTCATAACTGTAATCTATGATGTGTGATCTAAGATGATTGAGGATAGATGAACAGGGCTTGACTTCACATGTTGTGAGAAGGAATTAGTGTTTCTCTTTTGCATGTATTGCATGTTTTGTCTGAATTCAACTAATTGATTAATCTTAACTATACTTTTGTAGAAATAGGCCAGTAAGACAACATCAAGTTATAGAGTCTGAAGCTCGCTTGATTTAACATAACATGGATAATATTAATCATAGTTTTTGTTTCAGGCATAATATTAAATTATAGTTAACCGAAGGCATCTAGTGTGCTCCTTCTAATTTGAGTATTGTCTAGGTTCATTCTTGTTATAATAAACATAAACTTTTTTATTTATGACCAAACATAAATGCTTGAAGAGTTATAGAAATGCAAATACTCTAACTCAATTTAATGAACTAATGAGGGGGGGGGGGGAATATCTGTTACAGGGAAATTTCTGTTACATTCCAAGAGGATTTTATGCTAACTAATTTATGGATTTTATGCATTTAAAGTGCAGTTTTTCAAAAGTATATTTTATGTATTTTACACAGGCATGAAACGGCAAAATGGGATTTATACGTATGCAGCAACTTACAGTATATAGGCAGATTCTATACACTACATGGAGGGTTTTCTATTAAGTGGTTTCAACTGCTGAATTCAGATATTGTGAATTACTTCTGCCTGCCTGACTAAGGCATATAAATGGTAGGTGATTTTGCAAAGAGTGAATACCAATAAAGGTAGACCAAACTATACTACCTCCCTTTGCCATTTCCTGTGCCTCATTTCTTCTCTTTCTCCTTGAATGTCTGCTAGAAAGATGATTTAAAGATTTAGACAGTTACCAAAAAGTACTGCAATTGTTTCGGTTCTTGTGTTATGTCATCATTTGTGGAAGCTCATCCATTAGTTGTAGCCAAATTATCCTGGTGTACAGATGCTGGCAAAGAACAATGGCCTGACAGCAAGGAAAAATGCAAAAGACCAAAAGTAATTAGATTAGAAGTGAAAAGATAGGAGCTGAAGGCATAGCTATCAAAAAGTACACAAAAGATGTCCTACAGTGAACATTCCAGGAATAATAGGTGTCAGCATCATGGCTATAAATCACTTTTAGGAATTCGTTTCAGCCAATACACTCTCAGTGGGAATCCCAAGCAGCATCTATTCTTAATTGTTTTCACCACTCTTTGATTTTTAAAGGAGTAAATCACTTGTTTTGTTGAGTTGCCATTGTGGCCATCTCAAAGCAAAATTGCAAATTGCATTTCATATGTGCCTGTGAATTTCTAGGATGCCTTCATCTCATTTGCTTGCACAGATAAAAAAAGACAAGTGACTAAGAAAAAAATTTCTATGATAATTCTGTTTCTTCCACATTTTCTTTTAAGTATGATCATGTATCAGCTGCTTGATGTGAAAAAAAAAAAGGAATAACAATGAACTAGTCCCTGGGCCACAATTCTAAATACTTTTTCAAGACTGCAGATATTGGAACGTCTTCTCAACACGATGGGTTATATCTGACTTTCAGAGATCTTTAGGAGAGCAGAACCGTATCTATCAAATGGCAGCAATAGTCATCTGGGGTAGCAGATAGTACAGCAGTAAAGAAAAATATTATGGTTTTTGAAGGTCATAGCTATTTGTCTTTAATGGTGTGGTTTAGATCTTTTAAGGAAGACCTGCTATAGTCTTAGATGTATTGTCCTATTGCCAAAGGCAGTATGTAACATAATAGATATGATACTCCAATTTTTATAATATGTATTGTGTGTGTGTGTGTGTGTGTGTGTGTGTGTGTATGTACGTTTTATGGTATTTTATTCGTTTGTTTCCACTAGAGTTTTATTCTGGGTTTTCCTGCATTCTTCATTTTTAATCTAGGATCCTTTGAATATGAATGAACAAACACACAAACAAAAACAGGTAACTCTTAGCTATGCCTTTGAAGCGGTGTTTATGTTTCAGTTGTTAAATCAGTGGTCTTCTCTGTGTGGGATATAATGATGAGATATCTTGTTAGTTTGTTGTTAGTAAAAGCCCTGTCTATTCCCATGAATCATTAGCTATGGTGATAAACTTCAACATAGTTGCTGATAGCATAACTACTTTGCAATGTATTATACTGTTTCCTAAATGTAGCATCCTATGATATAACATAACATATAGCATAATGTAATACAATATGATATAATATAATCACATAATTTAATATATGACATGATAGAATATAATATATATAATAATATAAGTACAGAATATAAAAGCTATTTGTTTTCTGCATACATGGTCCACAGATATATTTTATTACAATTATTGAATTAAACTTAATTAATTGAGTTGTTGAATTGGTAATAACCTATTAAATTATTGTTTATTGAATATGGGAAATATTACAATTATTACAATTATAATACAAATTTCCATGTTCAATAAATTCTGGAGGTGAATATGCATCTATAATGGAGAATTTTATTCTTATTAGAATACTGATATAAGAAGAAAGAAAAATAGGATTGTTGATCTATTTAATATATTACACCTTTGCTGATTTTAAGGATTTGGGCTATTTTGTAGGAATATATTTTTTAACTTTTCTGTTTTGCACAATGAAAGACAGGAGCTGTCCAGGGTGATAGTGCTGATGCCAACTTATTTGAAAAGAAAAGCCAGGGCCTTAATATAAAGTTCCTCAATGCCTTGCCCCCTTTAGAGATGTTGGGTTAAGAATTCACATAATTGTTCTTCTTTTTCCAAGCGTATTCCCGCAGGTGCAGGGTCCGCTTTTGGATCACTGAATGCCAATTTGCACGGTCAGCTGCGTTTCCAGAGTGCAGGCCCACGACTTGCATATCTTTGTTGATGGTGTCTTGCCATCTTTGTTTTGGATGCCCTCAAGGTTGCGGTCCATTGACTTCTAGTTGGTAGGTAGTCTTGGCCACGGTGTAAGGTGCTGCTCTCTGGACATGTCCATACCAGCGGAGTCGGCCTTCTCTCATCTTCTCTATAATTGATGTCACACCAAAATGTTGTTGAATGGTGCCATTTGTGATATGATCAAGAAGGGAGATGCCTGATATCCAACAGAGCATTCACATTTCCATGGCATGGAGATAGCTTTTGGTCTCTGTTGTTGCTGCCCAGCATTCAGTGCTATAAGTGCAACAAGGCAAATCGTTGTCTCATAAATCTTAGATTTAAGATGGGTTGGCATTTGTCTGTCACATAATATACAGGTGAGTTCTCACCAATGCATCTAGGCTGCATTTACCCTTGCTCACACCTCACCATTGATGTTGCCATTGCCTTGGAGATGGGATCCCAGATACCAAAAAATGCCCACCTTCTTTAGGTTTTCTCCATTGATTTGAAGCTGTCCAGGGTTGATAACAGTCTCTAAGTACTCAGTTTTCTTGATGTTGAGGCGGAGTCTGAAATGGTTGAGGCGATCATTCCATGTTTGAACTTGCTGCTGTAGTTCACCTCTGGTGGGGAGAAGCAAACATAACATCCGCATAGAGCAAAGTCCAGGGTGCATTCTGCTGCATGTCATGTGTGATGGTGTCCATGACCAATATAAACAGATGTGGTGACAGTGCAGAGAATCTCATAACTGGGAATCTGTTGGAGAGGCCCACTGGGCATCGCACTTGGCTGTTGGTGTTCTTATATAGATTTTGACCTAGTCAATGAATGATTCAGGTACTCCTATGATCAGTTGTGTGGAACATGATCAAATGCCTTCTCCAGGTCTAGGAATGCCATGTGTAGTGGTTGTCTGTTCTCACTGTGTTTCTCTATGAGCTGATGGGCTGCAAAGATGGCATCAGTTGTTTCACATCCTTTAACAAAGCCACATTGGTTGATAGTGAGTTTGGTGATGCTGCAAATGTGTTGATCAAGGATTCTCTCAAAGATCTTCATAGTGTGATACAGAAGGTGAATCGGGTGATAGTTGGAACAATCAGCTGGATCACCCTTGTTCTTGAAGATGGGAATTGTTTCACTTGTTGACCAATCAGTTGGTACATGGCGAGTGTTCATTACAGCATTGAAGAACTTGGTCAGCCAAAGTATCCCTGTGACTTGCACTTCCTTTAGTTTCCAGACGTCCGTGGGCAGATTTTCAGGTACAGGAGCCTTCAAGTTCTTCATTCTGTCCATAGCATGGTTGACTTCTTTCTCAGTTATGAGTGGAATGGGTCCATGGGTTGGTATGTCTTCTGAAATTGGTGGATGTGGGAATTCAATGTTGGAAATCTCATTGAAATGATCCTGCCATTGTTGCAGGATCTCCTGTTTGTTTTGGAGTCGCTTGCCATCCTTTTCCTTCATGCACATGTAATGCTTGATGTCTTGTGCAGCCTTCTTCCATGCTTTGGCCAACCAGTAAATGTCTTTGTCCCCTTCCCTCATCTCCAGGCAGTCATATAGGTCTGGGTAGTGTTCTGCCCTAGCTTCAGCAATCCCCCTCTCTTGGTTGCTCTTTTGCCGGTTACATAGTTTTGTCAATTCTCTTTGGTCTTATCTGCCTGCCATTTCTTGAAAGTTTGCTTCTTTTCCTGCACTTTCTCCTGCACTTGTTCAATCTCAGCCCTACTCGTTTGTTAATATAACGGTGACCTGATTTTGTAATGCTGAGGATTTCTCTGGCAGTGGTGATGACAGAGTCACAGAGTTGACCAGGTGATGTTACTTGTAGCACGTGGGAATATGACTATGTTACTTGTAGATAGGTGGGACTATGACTTTTCTGATCACTGCTTCTTTGTGGTCCTGCAACTTTCACCATTTGATCCTCTTGGGGCCTGTGGCGCTGTTCATTCTCTTATGGCATTTTATTTTTAGATCTGTAATAAGTAATTTGTGTTGTGGGACAAGACATCAGAGGGGATAACCTTGGTGTTGCATACCATGGGAAGGACACATCTTCTCAAGAGAATAAATTTGATGTGATCACTATTTCTGCCCCTGGAGAAAGTAATGAGATGGTCTGGACGTTTCTTGAAAAATGTATTGCAGATCACAAGATCATTTGCTTCTGTAAAGTCCAGGATTCGAAATCCATCTTCGCTGCAGTTTCCATAACCTTTATTTCCATTGGTAGCGATCCCGATTGCTTCCTACGTGACCATTCAAGTCACTGCAGAAGAGCAACAGATCTTAGGCACAGATTTTAGTCTGCAGTTCATTCCAGAACTGATCCTTGGTGTCTTCATCAAGTCCTGTTTGTGGGACATAAGCACAAAATACCTGGAGTCGACAGGTGGGTGTGTCGACGGTGACAGACATGAGATGGTTGGTGTGTCTCTGGATCTCAGGCATGTGGCTGTGTAGATCTTTACTCGCAACAGCAGCAACACCATAGTTGTTGGAAGTGCCATAGTAAACCAGCTTGTAACCTTCTCCAATTGAGAAGGCTCCAATTTTCCCTTCCATCTGGTTTCCTGAAGGCATGCTATCCAGTCAGTGTTCCTAAGTTGAGAGTGGTGATGCACAGTAGTTTTGGCTTCTTTTGAGCTAGCTTCTTTAACCGGTCCCGGACCTTTGTCCATTTTTCACATTGGTTGGGCTGGACCAGTGCACTTCACCTTCAGGGAACTCCCTAGTGGCTTCGATCCATTTGTTGCAACAACATTTCTGACTGGCCTGTTGCCTGGGCCTGTTGTCAAAGTCCATGATCGCTTTAGCACCACCCAAGAATGGGTGGGCTGTATCCAGTGGCACCATGAGGAGGAATGGACCGTCACCGCCACATAATTACTGTCCAACACATTCAAGTTTTCCCTGGACCAGGATGACATTTACTCTTTGACTTCCTCTCCAAATATATAAATAACCCAAAAGCCAAAACATTGGACTTTTACTAGCTTTTCAAAGCATGTGTTTATGAGTACAGGTGAATATTTTTCTGAGCATAAGTAACCATTATAGAAAAAAAATATTCATATAGATCAATTATCAATTAGGTAAATTATCAATTACTGCATATGGATCACCACTGAACCTGGTGTTTATATTTATCTATTTTTAAATGATATTAACTTTCCCCCCAAAATGTTTATTTCCCTTTTTATATGCAATTCAAAAGATATGAACGTATCTAATATTCTTTCCTCCTCCTATTTTATTACAACAACAACTTATGAGATGAGTTGGGGGGGGAGAGAGAAAGAAAGAGAGAGAGGGAGGGAGGGAGAGAGAGAGAGACAGAGAGCAAGAGAGAGAGGGAGAGACAGACTAGCCAAAGTCACCCAGCTGTTTTTCATGCCAAAGGCAGGACTAGAACTCATGGCCCCCTGGTTTTTAGGCAAGCACCTTAACTAATATACCAAACTAGCTCTTAACAACAAACTTAAAACTTACATGGAATTTTCTAGCATTATCAATGAAAATCCCTCATTCAACTCTTACTTTTCTTCCATGTATGTGTGTGGAATATATTTCTGAAAAGGATGAAAAAGATGGTAGAAATATCAAGATTTAACATCTGGGTTCATCTGGGTCCATGTCAAATTCTGTGAATGAGTCAAGCAAGTAAAAATTTCATATGAATATGTCTTTGAACATATAATGTTATAGTTTCAATTTGTATGCAAATGTCAGGCGCAAGCAACCAGGTCCACGTTTATAGAGTTCAATCTAAGTATTTGATTGTATTCTGCCTATAATACAGGATCTCCTGAGACTGTTTGCTTTCTTGTAGGAACAGCTAGATAAAAATGGAAGCACACCAGTGGCCAAGCAAAGCAAAGTGAATATGTATTTAATTTTTTTCTCGATCACAACAGATGGAATCTGAAAGGAAAGGATTAACACTAATCCTTCCAATTATAAGGAGAACTCAAAAGGTTCTTCTTGTCCCTTGGGGAAATATTTCCTTTCATTCTCATGCTCTGCCTTTTAGAGAAAATAGTGGCTTTTCGTTGGTTCATCTTGGATGTTAAGAGTAAAAGAGAGGTAACAGAAGTACAAGAACAGTGTTCCAGTTTTCATCCATATGATGAAAACAACTCCTGGAAGACATACAGTAGCTGGTTAGTACACTGGGTGAAGGTTGCACATGAGGCAGTCTCTGCCTCCTGAGTTGGCAGAATAATAAAGGAGGTGAGCAGTAGTAGTAGCATTAGCATTAACTTCAAGCCCATCTGCAATGCAATAATGTTGAAGCCTTCTCAAAACCTTCACTTCTCTCAAAGGCAGTCGTCCTCTGGTAGCCTAAAAGATACCCAGCATTCCTCCCACTCTCCAATAATGAGAATAAGTTCTGGGAGAGAGAGAGATCCTTATTTATTATGGGATAGTCTGAGACAGATATTTCAAATCTTTGAAATGTTATGTTGATACGAGCTACTGCTATCTTGTCTGAATCTTCATGTTGATTAAAGTGGCATTTGCTATTAGTTAAAGTTATTTCATGTGGTTGATTAGAATTAAAATAAAGACTTTTTCAGGGCTGTTGCTTGAGATCATCCCTGACTGTGAAATAATTTGTAGTAGAAATGTCTTTAGAGATAATTGGATTGTTCCTTAGAAGCAATATCTTGCTAACATCTGTTGTATTTATCTAGGAAGTGTTATGGCTCTAATTCGTTGTGATATTATTATTTATTATTATAACTATTATTGAATATTTTTTCTATTAAACTTCTTGTGCCTTGTGTATTATTTTTTCTATCTTCTGCAATCTAAACGTATCCAGTATGGGTGGCATGTTATACACATGCACCGAAGATTATAATTACATCTTACTTTTATAATTCTAATGGTGCAAATGTTTTTTTCTTTCATCTGCTTTCTTTGCTTCAGATATAAAAAGTACAATCCCTGCTTCTCCTCAAGCATCTGCCAGTGCCTCATCTGATTTACATGTAATATTAGTGCTTTATTGTGGGTCTTCCAGTAATTTCATAATATGGTTCTTCTAAATATAGATAAGATACATATAAGCAATTTTGCTGCTCCCAAGTTCTTTGAATGGAAAATTTTATTAGATTGACCTACTTCATGTTTTGCTGCTGAGGCTATTCTGTTTGCCTTTTAAAGTCAACATAATTCCTGCTAATATATTGTTATTTGTATCCTGAACATTTGCATCCTCTGAGTAGCATCAGCAGTGATGGTCATCTTCATTATTGTTGTCATCATTTGGTACTGCTGGTGCTTTTTCTTAACCATCCTTAGTAACCATCAAAGGGTATTGATATGACAAGACTATGTGATAAATTGTAATGAATTTGCAAATAACGCCTGGGCCTTTTTTCTTCAAGATAAATAAAATTATATGAGCTCTGTGACAGCTTTTTGGCACTGCCACCAGAGTGTTTCTTTTTATGTTATCCATCTTGAGATATTTAATAACAGAATGGAAGCACATATGGTGAACCTGGAAAAATATGGCTTGAGACCTGAAAAAAGTTTTTCATTTAATAGCATCCCTTCTCTATTCAACTGCATGCATTGAAATGTATAAACTGCAGAATACAATAACAGCTTTGTCAGAAATCGTTCTCTTCCTGTCCTATCAGAAATGCTACATATGCAATGAAAAATACAACCCAGGGAATGAAAAATGTTTCAGTGGAAGTAGATCTGTAGACAGAAATAAATATACAGTACTGACAGGGGAAACACAGGGGAAAGATAATAAGGCAAAATCATGAAAGAAGGCACTCATCAACAGAAAATATTTATGCTTTCGGGATATCAGTTGGGTTTTTTTTTTTCATTTACTTGGTGTATATCCGGTCATAATCTCCAAATATTCTATATTTACAATTAAGGTCACCAGCAAATTTGCTCAGTGTATTATATTATCTTTGAAGATGAAACCAATCTTCTGGATAATTCTAAGAATTTTAAGATCCTTTTAAATCTTACTAAATGCTTATAAATAGTAAGACCAAAGCTTTGTATTTGCCTTTCCCTCAGTGTATTTTAATTAATCACCTTTGGGGCTTTCTGTAATTTGAACTAGTAAAAAACATTATGATTTTCATTTAATTCCATTAAGGAGAAAACCAGCTGCTTTGAATTAATCCTTTGGAAGAAAGAATATAGATTAGACCTTTTCTAATGCTTCTCAGCATTTTCATTCTATTTTGGTAACAAATAAGGATGTAGAACAGTTGTTACAAAACAGCATGACTGTATATATGTTTGCTTAGAAGTAAGATAGGGCTTTAAATGGTATTTAATGTACAATTCTGTAATCATAGAGAGTAAGCAATGGGGCGTCTAAATAGATATAGTAGGATTTGTTGATGTTCTGGTAAGTATATTTAGGATTACAACTGTAATCAACGAATGCTTATGTCAATAATACATCACAATATTACAACTTTTGAAATATTATTCATTGGAGTAATTTTAGCTACCTCTCATAGCATGTTAGTTATTGTATTTCTTCAAGAGGAAGATGGGACAAGATGAGTCTGGCTGAGGACTCAGTTCTTCTTGCTTTTATGGTATTCTGGTATTTTTTCTGTAATCTCCTATTCAAGAACTAACTGGTCCACTCAATTTTTTCAAGGTTGGCCAAGGTTAGTTAGATGCTGCTAATTGCTGTAATGAAATAATTATTAGACTGATTACTTTTTGTGGATGATTCCTCTCATTTATTACATGCAAATGAGAGGGAATTCTGGTATTTATCCCTTGATTAGCTGCTGACACACAAGATGGCATACTCTCTCTCATCTCTATGTTCAGAGATTGGGAAACATAGGTTTGGGTTATGCTGGCTTTAATGCGAAGTTTGAGTCCTTGCAAATAAGAATTATGGTTAAATTTACTCAAAGATGTTTCTTAAACATTTCCATTTAGTAAGCTTGACAAGAGTCTTCAAGCAATTTCCCAAAAGTCAGTAGGCAATCCCAGCCAAAATGTGAGAAGACAATGGAAACAGGAAAATAGAAATGGGCCAGAGAGCTTGTTTTTGCAGGAGCTTTAAAGTTCTAAATTTATCACGTCTTGGAATGGATAACCTGTCTGGAATATTAGAAAACGCAGGTTGTTGGAGCTTTTCACTTGCAAGTATCATGCAACAGTGGAGAGGCTACGGCTTCCTGATCTAACATATTTTATTAAGGTCATGAATGTAGGTGACTGCATAAAGATGCTTTATTGGGAACAGTAGGGATATGGTTTGTCACCAACTTCCTCTGGGAGTTATTTTTACTTCCAATCTTGTCTACAGCCTTGGGATTTCCCAGTGGTCTGTGATCCAAATAGAAATCTGGCCCAATCTTGCTTAGTTGTTTTCTTTTAAATCTCTGTCTAGGTGCTGCCACCTGCTTTGACTGTCTTTTATTGGAACAACCTTATGTCTATGCAAGATGGCAGATAGGAGTCAGTAGTTCAAAGACTTACACATTTCTAATGGGTGCCTTCCAAGACTTCCTATAATTAGGAAGTCATTCAAATGCATAACCTACTGAAATTGAAAGAGATTATGTATTGCACTTGCTTCCATTTTTGCAAGATTCTTAAAGCTGGTGATTAAAGGGGAAAAGGGGCCCTTGTTTTCTGTTTTTTTCACCTAGTTGGAAATTTTCTTGGTTCATTTACTCACTTTGTTTACTTTATTCACATCTGAAATAATGATCCTTAGCAGTGCCACTGAGCTTTTCCCATACCACTCTTCAAACATTAGTTAATTAAAAAAGAAGAGAAGCTATTTTGTTAAGCTTCTATATATCTTTTGGCACAGGCAAAACAAAAGTTAAATTAAGGTAGAAAGAATTGTTCTAATTTCTGTGTCAGACTTGCTTTTAAGTAATTCATTTGATACCCATTGTCATTTTGTTTGGAGTTTTTGTTTGGAGTTTTCCTCTAAATGCTTAAAATTCTTGGTGGTTCTTCCAGTCAGGCAACAAGCATAGCCTTTAGCTGCTATCGCTTCTGACATATTTCTGATCTGGTTCTTATTATGGCAAAGGTAGGTCACAATTATACTATCTGAGTTTCAGGTTGTCTCAGATGATTGAATGTACCTTTAAACAACTCTACCGTATACTAGTTTTCTTTATGGAGCAACGTTCACGCAAGTAAGCAAATAATTAGAAAAGGTACAACTGAAATTCAGGGTGACCACTTCAAAGAGAACCACACTTTTCCCTCTGACAGATGGAATATAAACAGGTCTTTCACAGCAACCATGCTCATTCTAGGCGAATGCTGCAGAACATTAAAGGGGCAGTTGTGTGACTGAGGAAGATGAGCAGAATGGAAAAGGTTATTTTTTAAAGGGGAGTTAGCTGATGGGAAGTTTGGTAAATAAAGGACTGTATCACCAGAATTTTGAGCTGTTATCAGCTAGAAGTATAGTTTTCAAATTTTAAGTAATAGCTCTGCTTCATTCTGCTTTGGTCCAGCATTCAACTTGTCCTGGTCTTAGTAGCACAGTTCAGGGAAAAAATAACATAAACTGGAGTAGGATCATAGAAAGTTAATGGGAATGATGACAATCTAAGTCCAGTAAAGTGAAGGAGCTCAGAAGGTTATAGTGAGAAGTGAACTTGAGAAGTGAAGATCAAAAGTGGCAGAATATGGTAAAATTCTTTTCAATATTTGAAAATATGTCACATAGAACAAGGTCAGCATTGGTTATTTTTGATTTCAGAATACAGAATGCTGGTTTTGGCTATAAGAAGGCAGATTGAAAGTGAATATGAGGGGAGAACAATCTTCTTAACAGCAAGAGCAATTCAACAATGAACTAATTATTGAGACAGATGGTGAGCTTTCCTCCACTGGATGTGTTCAAGCATAGTCAGCCATAGTTATAATTGCTTTAAATTAGATTCCTGAACTGAGCAAGGGCTTGGACTAGACACCTTAAATGGTCCTTTGCAATTCTGAAACCTCAAATGAACTATAAGTGGAGGTGCTGATTGAAACAATCAGAGCTGTTAGCATTGCAATGGCCATGGGAGCAGAGCCAGGATGAGAGAAATAGGAATCAGGGATGGAAGTGGTAGATTAGGAAGATGAAATGTGAAATTTAGAGAAGAGAAAACTATTATCTAAAAGGTCGGTTTATCCTAGCATCATAGAATCTGAAATTTGGAAGTGATCATTTAGGCTGTAAAATCTAACCTTGTATTCATTGTAGAGATCTACATTAAGTCATAAGGCTGCGTGACTTTCATTTGAGCAATATAAATCAGAGAAGGCTATTTCTAGTTAATTGACTCCATAGCTAGCCATGTATCCAGTTTACTTCATGCCATCTAGCCATACTCATCTAGGATGGTAATTAGAATATCAGAAGATATTTTGCAGAAATATAGTTGTATCTTCAGTAATCTTACAAACTGGATCGAAAAATGAGATGGTCTGAGAAAAGTTATACAGTATTTGCCAAATCTATCTTGATATGTGGTAATTGCCACATTTTTTCCTGGATGCTTACAGATTGAATTCTTGAAGAACTGTTTCTGAAACTTCCTAGGCATGGATTTTGGGTTGATCATACTATAGTTTCCTGGTTCCTCATTTTAATGTATTTTTAAGATAGGGAAGGTATCTGAACATCATCTGACATTTCACCAGTGCTCCAGGATTCCTCAGAGATAATGCATACAACTTCAACCAAACTGTCAGCAAGTGTAATGCTACGTGGGAATAAACTTAGAAGACAGGAGGAAGAGCAATAGATAGAAGTCAGATAAGCAGCATATATATATATTCAGTTCTGTTAATGTAACATTACAATAAAGTCACAATAAAGTTACAACTAGTATCTCTGGCGTGCTTCTTGTCTGGACTATCTCATAAAGCTAACACCAAGTTTCTTCCTATAATTTTGGAAGAAATTACTTCTGCTGACTGCCAGCTACCAGCAGTTTGGCAGCATGAGTCTCACCAGCCTCAAGGTTGACTCAGCCTTCCATCCTTCCGAGGTGGGTAAAATGAGGACCCAATTGTTGGAAGCAATATGCTGACTCTGTAAACCACGTAGAGAGGGCTGTAAAGCACTGTGAAGCGGTATATAAGTCTAAGTGCTATTGCTATTGCTATAATGCATTTCAACTGCATATACACCCATTCAAAGTAAAGGAGAATTTTATGATATCAACTTTCATTGTTTGCTCCTTTATCTTTTTCTTCACAGTTGCACAAAGAACTGTTCTTGGCATTCTTTCTTGATAGCACCTATAACACTCTAATGCTATAGAACTGAACATTATAATATTCCTCTACATGACTTGTTTCTCTTCCAGTCTCCTCCATGTGTCCTTTTTGGACTTAGTTCTTAGCTAACTTTTTCATAGAGCTACATCATATGACCATATTTCTATCCATGACAAGTTCCTTTCCTAGTCCTCCATCCCAGTTCACCATTTCCTGATAGAAATCCCGCGGCCCTCTGTTGGAAAAGAAAGAACCAAATAAAACTGAGTGGCTGTTTTATTTTCATTGCCATACTATTTTCCTATCTTCCCTGCGATATTAGTGTTGTTCCCTATATTTCTAAAAAATATTTTTTTTTGTTCTTAGCATATTCCCAGACTTGTCTTAGATGGAAGATTGGCAATATACAATTTAATAAATAAGTAAATACATTTACTGTATTTCACCATCTGAGCTGTTGCTTTCCTAATACCATTTCTATCCCCCTCCTATATGTGATCGGTTTTGATTTTTCACATTCACTATGCTAAATAATGAATACATTTGGGGTCCTTTAGGGTTATTTTTTATATATAATTTTCCTTAAGTGGATTTGTTTGCGGGTTTTTTTGTAACTTTGTTTTTGTTTTTTTTTAGGAATTACCACTGATTTGAGCCCATTTGGCTCTGGAAATGATTCAGAAGATGTGCCTACATAAATGTAACTGTAAATGCACAACTAAATTCTCATGGTATTAAAGATAATGTCATAGGAAATGTGTGTTTATTTCAATGGACAGCCTTCACATTTTCTGAATGTGAGTCACAATTTTATAAAGTTTGAGTAACACCAGTTTCTTTCTTACTAAAACATATCCTCCAAAATTGGATATACTGTTTTGGAGAATTACGGGGGGAAGTTTTCCACCTCATTTTCCATTAAGTTGTCTCAAGATGCTTGTTAAAAGAGGTTTTTATTTTCCTGACTTCAGTTCATATCATAGCATGTTTATCTTCTGTGCAGACATGAATGACATTTTTTGTGTGTACTGGATAATTTCCCAGAGGTACAATCTTGGAATTGGCATATATGATGTAAATACATTGAAAATACAAATTGAAAGGCTTTAGGATTCAACTATGGATAATATTGAATTCTTCCTCCTTCTATATTAAAGGAAGAATCCCATTAAAATATGGTTTGCAATAGCATGCCAACTCAAGTTTGAATTTTATGATTGTGCTATTTTAACAAAAGTGAAATAATGCAAATTTGATAGCAGAAGCAGATTGTTTTTGCTGGAAAGGCTGGTGCCGTGTGTTATGTATACTCTAAGTCAATTGATCGAATCGGTCGGTGAATTATTGTCATCCGAGGAATTGCAGCAATAGTTTTATTTATAAAAAACGCAGAGTAGCCATAACTTAAAATACTTCTTGACATTATATATGCCTCAATGCACCATAACTCTTTATTTGTGGATGAATAGACAGACTCACTGCAAAATAATATGCATATAACTGTTATTTACAAGCATTTATTGAATTATGTTAAGTTAGACCTTCAAGAATATAGGGAATAGCGCTGTGTAGCCCTTTGGATTCAAAGTAAAAAGAAGCTTTGCAGTTTCAGGAGAAAAAAAAGTTTGGTTTAATGATGAGATAGATACATACTAGACACCCCAGCACATTCCAGTGCACCTTTTTGCTTTCATATCCAAAGCACAACACAACTCTTAATAGGAGAACAATTTATCTGCCCTATCTATGCCAGATAAAAACTACAGCAACATCTGTTATTGAAACAAATTGTATCACAGCTTTTCTCTCTCTCTCTCTCTCTCTCTCTCTCTCTCTCTCTCTCTCTCTCTCTCTCTCTCTCTCTCTCT
>JANHFL010008193.1:4756-20363 GCA_032468155.1 Oxyrhabdium leporinum
AAAGTCCAGTTGCCTCTTGAAAAAGCACCTTTGGGACAACCATGACCTGGATGACTGAGAATCTCCATAGACATTTACTTGATGGGACACTCAGGAAAAATGTACAGGTAGTCCCCAACTTACAACAGTTAGTGTAGTGACCATTCAAAGTTACAGGACCACTGAAAAAAAGTGACTTATTACTGTTTTTCATATCCATGACCATTGCAGCATTCCTATGGTCACGTGATTATAATTTGGACATTTGGCAACTGGTTCATATTTATGACAGTTGCAGTGCCCCTTTTACAACTTTCTGAGAAGCAAAGTCAATGGGGCAGCCAGATTCACTTAACAACCATGTTACTAACTTAACTGCAATGATTCACTTAACAACGGTGGCAAGAAAAGTCGTAAAATAGGGCAAAACTCACTTAACAAATGTCTCACTTAGCAACATAAATTCTGGGCTCAATTGTGATTGTAAGTCAAAGACTAGCTGTATTCCATTGATCTCCTATTAATTTCCAAAGGATCAGACTATAATTCAAGAATATACAGATCTATAAAAACCAGGGTGTCCTCTACCACAAAAGCACTAAGTAAAATAACTTCCACCGAAAAGGTAGCTATTGTGGCATAAGGCCACATACTGTACTGTACAATACTGTACAATTTTGTACAAAGTACAATACCGTACTTTGAAAATATCTGAAAAAAATAGATGTAGCCACCAATTTTTCCCTTTAAAAAGATGTCAAATACATATAGAAATATTTTAGCTGAATTAATTGTAATTTTAAATTGTGATGTAAATTCCAGAAAGCTCTTCCACTGGAGGCCATGTACTAAATAGTTTGGGTCTTTTATTTTCTATTCCCCTAAATTTCCAAACACTAAACCGAGCATTTTCTAGACCTCTGCTCCTGTAATAATGTTATATAACTAGGTTGTTGTCAGTATTCAAAACTGCATTCATTTTTAAATTCAGTGTAAATATCTGAAAAACATCTATAAGCATCCTTAGTGCAGAATGTTATTGTTTCTGAACACCCTCAATATTGTTCAGATAAATCTGGTTTTAAAAACATAGCCACTCAAAATCATCTGTTCAGATGAAGATCATCTTATGTACTGAAAATTCCAAAACCATCAATTAATTTTATGAAAGGTGATCTAAAAAATTAAACTATCTATAAATATTACGATAACATTTGCATACAGGACATTTGATATTCTTTATCTAATATGTCGAACAATTAATCTCATTGCTCTAATTGTATTATGGGAGAAAAGATGCATAGCGAAGATAATGCTTTCATCCTTCTTCTCCCATTGCCTTTTAAGAGTCCTGACCTTCTCTTATTTGGCATGTCATCCTTTTTATTTTATTTTTTAAAGGTCTCATTGAAGAAAAAACTGTGATGGTGAAACAAAGAAGAATGGTGGCATCAAGAAGAGGTGAGGAAGGGAAGCAGAATAAACTAGGAGAAGACGAACAACAGGCTGAGAAGCAGAGAAGAACAGAGAAAAACTCCAGAAAGGAGCTAAAAACAAGCTAAGGAGAAGAGGAGGAGGAGGAGGAGGAGGAGGAGGAGGACGAGGAGGAGACTGGAACGTATAGGAACAGCATTGTTTCCTCCTCCTTGTCATTCAACTGAAAATATCTGTCAAAAACCCAGTTTAATTAATGTGATATTTTGTTACCAAACATTCATGATGCAGTGCCTCATAGGTTGGAATATTGTAGTGTAACTGAATATGATTGAGAGAGGATATGTGAAGACAGCAACGGATCCTGGAAACAGAGATAGAAAAGAGCCATAACAAATGTGCTAAACCTTAGAATCTTGGTATTTAAGGAACAATAATGTGCCATCTGTCCGTGCACAGCTAGAGACAATTTGAATATCAAACATCAAATGTCTTCATGGTTAACAGTTAGGTTTAGCAAATACGATTTAGCCTTTTGATGCTGTGATCTTTCATTCAGTTCATTTTATACTTTCCAGGATCTAGCATATGATTTTTTTCCCCCCACTTACTTTAGAGAGGCAAAGAAATGTTCACACACATTTTAAAAAGTGTGTGATGAGAATGGAAGATGAAGACCTTGGGCTGAGAGAATCTACTGCCTAAATTTTAAGGATGAGGGAATTATATAGCTAGAATCAAAATACCACAGATATTATGAAAGACCTTTCTTGAGACAGCCAGTTTGAAGTAGTGGTTAAGACATCAGGCTAGAAACTGGGAGAGGTGGAGTTCTATTCCCACTTTAGGCCAGCTAGGTGCCCTTTATTCAATCACTCTCTCTCAACCCTGGGATACCGGCAATAGCAAACCATTTCTGAACTCTGGTTAAAAAAACAAAAACAAAAAACTGCAGGAATTCAGAGCCATTTAAAAAATAAGCATATTTTGAAATCCTGGCTTAAGGGCTGATTTCCAGAATTGGAAAAATTCCCAGAACTAGAGAATGAAGCTTGATTTCAAGAATGTGGCATAGCGCACCCATGACCTAGCAAGGGAATCAGCGGTGGACCAGGCTGTGTGGACATACTATCAGAAGATTTTCCTTTAGGAACGGTTGCTTGGTAAGCAAGCCTCTCCCCTCACCCCCACCCCCGGAAGTATCCATTTACAACAACCATCCTGGTTAGAATGCAGTGCCTCTATTTCTCAAGCTTACTTGCAGTTCCAAATTCACTTCTAGATTAAGCACTCATTCAGACAGATAAACCTGTCTTCCTCCATTAACATTGCTTTAGATTGCAATTCTGCATTCCTATAAGGAAGTCAAGGACATTTAAGTTTTGATAGGCACTGGCAGGGATTATCCTAAACAAGGCTAGGCTAAGCACTGTATATGTGATAAGAACAGAATAAGCATTACTAACAGAATGCTAAAATACATTTCATGTTTTTCAATTCCTGTTACTGGATAGCAATTAATAAAAGCTGATTAAAGGATATTTTGGTAGTTCAGTGTCTCATTCCTATGCAGAAGTCATGCAAAGTTGTGATAATGTCATAAATATTAATGCCTAAGTACATTTCTCTTGTATGAATCATGGTCTTTAACCGTCTTTGAAACAAAGCTATTGTCATAATAAGTACAGACCATTTTCAGTTCTTTTCTTTTTGGAATTTTTACTTAGAATTGTTTATTTTTCAGATTAGTTCATTACCAAAGTTAAAAGAAACCATATAATGACAGAGTTTAATATCTGTAGGTATGCAGGAAAAGAGTTAGGACAAAATTGAGAAAGAGAGAGAAAGGTGTAAGAACTAGTTTAAGCCAGTTTTATGCTGCTATCAAATTTTATGTTCTTTTCACTGAAGTTAAGATATGATCTCCTGTATTTCTTTACAATCTGACACATTTATGAATAGCTTAGTCTGAAATGAATATAGTTGTGACAGGTTCTGCAGTCTGAATCTAGTTAATTTTAAATTGCCCTGCTCCTCAATCCCACAAATACATAAGGAGAACAAGAGGGGAAAAAGAATGAGATTTTCTCTTGAGGAAGTACTATCCATTCAACTCACCATGGCATCTTTCAGAGTCACAGTATTATACTTATTAATATTGCAGCAATTCTAAACACTCAAGTGCACCAAACTTACAATGAGTTCAAAATGCATTTTTTTTAAAACAAAAGAATAGTTAGAAACAAATCAAAAGAAGAAAACCTAATTACATTGGTGTGATGCTTCATACATATATGGTTGTAATGATGTATTTTTTCAATATTGTAGCCCCACATTGGTTGTAATGCATTTTGATTCTTAAAAATAACTAGACAGTTCTGTTTTCATATATCCTACTTTGTACAGTACAACTCTCTAATTCACAAAGTCCCCAACATGAAAGCCTCTTTGCTTTAAGATGTGATTTTAGGAATACAATAGAAGCTATCTAGACCAGTTGATTATGCAGAAGTTTATTTATATCTCTACATTATACTTGCACACACTTTTATTGATCTATTGCTTTTTATTATTAGTAATTCCTACAGACCCCCTTAATAATGCAGATATCCACTTGTTGCAATTATCATTTTTAGCTCTTAAACCTTTCAAGTTGTCATTCCTTATATTCTCTCCTATTTTATACTCTGCCATTATAGTTCTTATAATTAGACTATTGATATTAAACATAATTTAGCAGTAGATTTTCATGATATAGGACTTCATATTTTATTTTAGCTATTTTTATGTATCTTCAGTTACTATTCTATAGTTTCGCCCAAATTGTAAGAATCATTTTTACATTTACTTTGGTATTTAAAATCTTACGCTTACAATCTTAAGTGATATTGGTTTTGCAATATTAAAGTTTGTGTTAATTATCAATATTTTAATTGTTTTTATAGTCTACACGAAGGCTAGACTATTACCACAATGGGACAGCTGTAATTTTATTTTTGAATATTCAGGTATGCTGGTATTGAATGAAATAAAGAGATTTGCTATTTGAGCTATCAAGAGACCCCCCCTCAGTGCAGGTGTTTAGATAAAAGTATCTAGCTTCCAACAGCTGATGATGAGAAGCCTACCATTTCTCTATATAATTTGTTCTACTGACAAACCACTATTAGGAAGTTTTTTCTGAACATTCTGTCAGAATCTACTTTCTTACAACTTAAATCCATTAGTCTGCATAATGGACTCTAGAGCAATAAATAAAAGGTCCTTACCTTCTTTGTTACATCCACTCAGATATATGAACCATTCTATCAAATATCCCATTCGTTTTCTTTTCTCAGAGCTAAATATTTACAATTCCCTCAGTCTTTCTCTTCATAAGACTTCATAAATACATATATTGGCCTTTTTCAATGTTACATTTTGTCTCGGTCTTTTTAAAAGGAAGATATCCACAATTGAGCACAATATTTAAGGTGAGGGTCTAATCGGTGCAGAACATACTCACCATGATTTAAAAACTATACAACCTAAATAAGGATTAAGATTTTTCTATTTGCCAATGTCATGCAAGATGTCATACAAGAGACAAGATATCTCTTGTCTAATTAGGATATCTATGGACAAACACTTCTGCCTTTTGCCAAACGTACATAAAAGCTCTGTCAGGCAATGGAGGATGCTGTTGTGAACATGGTTGGTAC
Source organism: Oxyrhabdium leporinum (assembly GCA_032468155.1). Classification (NCBI taxonomy): domain Eukaryota; kingdom Metazoa; phylum Chordata; class Lepidosauria; order Squamata; family Cyclocoridae; genus Oxyrhabdium; species Oxyrhabdium leporinum. The sequence continues at coordinate 9,871 of JANHFL010008193.1, forward strand.
TTTATTTCTGCTGTATGGACTGAAATGAATCCAGACACAGTCAGAAGCAGCATCTGCTCCAAGGACCCAGCAGGATCAGAAGAGAGTCATCTGCAGAGCAGACTGGCTGGTGAGAAAAGACTGCAGCATTTGGGAAGGACACCCCAGGACTAAATAACAAAGGCCTGGCCAAATTGGAATTTCAAAATGTTCCCCCAAAAATTCCTTTTTCCTCCTTCTCTTCTCCCCTCTAGACTAAAAGCAGAAATGAAAGTACTCAAAGTAGCTGTCTAACAGAACCAGATCATCAAATTAATAAGGAACATCTATATCAAGTGTGTGTGTGAAACAGTTAAGAAATTGTAAAAAAAGTAATAATCCATAAAGGAGTATTATATACATGAATGTGTAGTTTGTTAAGTGAAGTCCACTTTACATAAATAGGAAGCAGACTAATTATTCCCTGAAAAGCACATTGAACATTACTATAGTTTGGAGAAGAACAGCATGTATGTCTGGAAAGTTCCAGTCTCTTTTCTCATCCTCTGATATTCATAGAGTCAAACTCTGACTCAGCTAAACCAGTGGAATATCAGCCACAGGGGACACCAAGCCAGTAATCACTCAAGAATGATCATACACAGGTACTATCAGAACAGTTGGAAGAGTCACGGCCTTCGCCCTTGGACTTGGTATTGCAGAGACCAAAGCTTGGTGAGGATTCTTGCTAAGCAAGGGAGTAACCATCCTAATTAAAGATAACCAGCTGTCACCTGACTTAAGAGGCAGCCTTGACCCATTTCTCTAGAAATGACCATTTAATGGACTTCCAGGGGAAATATGATAAACTGAAGATGGCTCTGCAAAAGTGGAGATGATGACTGCAGCATAGACCAAGATAGTAGTAAGGAGACCAGTTCCTTGGAACCTCTCCAGATAAGAGAATGGGAGATCTCCCAAATGTACTCTAGATAGTTGCTTGTCATGAGAAGAATGTGGGACAATAGTTTTCCCTCAGGTTTGAGAACTGGGAAATAACAGGATTACCCATCTTGCTCAGGACTGTAGAGACTATATTAGAAACTAAGGGTGGAGACAACTTGGACAACTTGGAGGTTTGTAAAAGCCTTGAAGAGCTCTGTATGATGAGACACAGAATCAAATCCCATGAGAATACTTGAATGAATTAAAGATAAAGACTTAGAAGTAAAAGGAACAAAAAGAAAGTTGGTTTATTTGATCAAGATTAAAACAAATGTTGTTACTTCTGATAATCCTTTATGAACTTCCTGCTGACACCAGGATGAAGTTACAGAATATTTTATAAAAGATTTGCTAAAATTAACAAATTTATTTAGCTATTATATAATCCCATAGCCTATTCTAAGATCATGGATTTAAAAAATGGGATACGGTTAGTGTAATAAGATTTTTATTTCTAATAAATGTAAGCCAAGTGATGCAATTATCATCATGTTTTTAAAGTGCTTAAAATGATAGGGACATTTTCCCTTTTTTAAGTCAAATTCTCTCAGATTTCTCAAAGATACAGGTAGTCCTTGACTTAGGAGCATTCCTTTAATGATGGTTTGAAGTTACAATCAATGTAATCAATGGATGACTACATGAAACTTTTCAGTGCTACTGTTACTTTCTATGTCTGCAACTACGAATTGATACTACATATTAGCAGAGGTAGAAAGGCCAAGAGGACTGTAAAAGATAAGAATACAGAAGCTTATAATAGTCTGCAGAGCGATATTTTAAAAAACAGTTCCACCTCTCTATCTCATACATACATAAACACATATCTTTTTAAATTGGTTTTGGTGAAGGATTCTTTTGAATTCTTACAGTGCAGGATGCAGTGATTTATGCTTTTAAAGTAATATAACTGTACCAACTTGAGTAATGTTTCCATTGGGAAAGTCATGAAAAATATAGCTATATTTTTAATGATAAAAATATTTTTATGTTATGTAATAATTACACTATGTCTTTCTTTTATACTTCCATGGTGATACATAATTAAAAAGTAGAAATTAATCACTTTGGGAAAACATCAGTTTTTATTGAAGAACCATTTTGTCCATTCCTTTCCTTGCCCCTTCCTTTCTTTTTAAAGGAACTGATATTACGAGACTAATTAAAAAAAATAAGATAAATTCTCAACTATTTTCTAATGAAGGTTATGATTTTAGAGGACAACTTGTGTTGAACCATGCAGCAGATTGGAATTTCTTTGGTCTAACAATTTTGTTATTTTATGAATGAGTGCTAATATGTCAACTCTTCAAGACTGTCTGAACCAGGAATGCATTCTTAATAGGTTAAAGCAACATGAATTAGGATTTCATTTGTTTCATTTTTGTTAACTTTAAGCTCTATTGTTGGATCTAGATTTGGAATAATTAAATTGTTGAGATGCAGTCTTAATAAAGGGGATAGTGTATAAAGTCATTATTATAGTTATTCCAGAGACTGTAGAACAAATGCTAATAGTCTCTTCTCCATTGTTCTGGCCATCTTTCTTGAAAAAAAAAAAAACTACATTCAATTACATACTTAACTTTCTACAACTTGATGACTGAACCCCTTAATCATGTACATAGTGGGAGCTAGGCTTTCCTCACTTAATATTAAAAATAAGAGAAATCCAATAGGCTGCAGAGCAAGTTGCCAGCCTCAAGCATCTTCTGCAGTTTTCATAATGCAAAAACATTGTGGACATACACTGATTTGAGAACTTTACTTAGGAACAAAAATATTAGATGGCTGGTGCAGACCAATATCTTTCCTGAAAAAGTGAACAGAAAATTTGTCTGCCCAAATACTGCCTAAAGTAGTAAAAAGCATTCCTGAAGGCTAGAGAGTCCACATGAAAGCACCTCACTAGTTTGGACTCCATTAATTGTCTTGGCTGCCATTCTCATTTTGTCAGAGTGTCAACAGCATGCTTTCAAAATTTCAAATGTGCCCACTGGCCCAAAAAGGGAAGATATAGTGTATGATTTTGTGTATGATTTCATAGTGTATGATTTTGCATTCATTTTACGTGTACAGTATATTTCTCTAATGAATAGTTTTCAATGCAACTTTTTTCAAGATATCTCAACATGACTCTCTCACACATACACTATGAGTGTGTGTGTGAGAGAGATAATAGACATCTATTTATTATTGAATCTGAAACTTTTGAATGCACTGAGAGATTGCAGACCATCCTAGGTCATTGTAGGATCAAAAAAAGAAGAGAAGTGGGAAAGGATGAGCAATTATTAAGATGTATCTAGTAATAAAATAAGTTTCTGTTACTCCCAGTTCTGATGGGATTGCTGAAAGACCTATTTCAGTAATTGCTAGACATCTAGCCACTTGAAAGAAACTATACTGTGCAGGTCTATTAACAAGTGTCAGTGAACATGCAGCTTCAGTTGTAACATATGAATGATGCAAATTAAATTCTTTTTCACTGTTTAAAAAGGAAAAGAGAAAAGCTAAATCTAAAAGGACATACTTGGAAGTAGACTGTTGGAATAAAGACTGATTCTTTCTGCATGTAACTGTAGAACCCCCCCCTTTTATAGTTTTCATTCAACCTAAATATAAGCTCGAGACGTATCTGGGAAATACAGAAACAGTACAGATGAACGTAACAGAATAATTAAGATCATGCCCTTTATGATGAATAAAGCTAGAACTTTAAACTTCAAACATATGATATCAAGAGATCACTCTAAATTCATTAATGCCAATTAATTAAGCATCAATTAGGTTTGAAGAACATTAGAAAAGGTCAATAGCAATGGGGCAGGCTACAAATATGGTGAAATAATTACATAAACAATGTAACTATTTGTCACAAGCGTCAGTTCTTAAGATGTGTTGCAGTACAAATCCCACCATCACTGGTCACCTTCAGTCAGCCTCATCTTTCCATTTCATCTCCTGCCTGCTTTAACTTAATTGATTGACTCAAGTTCTTATTTCAGGCACAATTTCTCAGTTTCCCATTGTCTCCACATTGCCCTAGTCTAGCTATATCAACTCTTCACATATTAGGCAGATCTTACCACTTCCTTTTTTCTCCCTGTTGAACAGCAGTGGCAAACAGGTCAAAACAAAGTGATGATCACCATTTTTTCACCAAAATCCTAAGATATCTTTAAGAATACATGGAATCCAGAGGCAGAAGATAGCAGACAGCTGCAGGTCAAGAATTTGTTTCTAAAATGGAAAGAAGAAATTATTACTGCAATAGAATGTGAAATAGCTACTTAAAGAAGAACAATGAGCAGTGTTGATATACATTAGATTTACTTATGTTTCCTCTCTTTTTTTCTTATTTCATATATTTAAGTTTTTTGACTTCCTATTCCTTCCTCTTTTTTTTTGATCTGCATAAAGTTGCTTGTCCAAAGAAAATAGCATGATATACTATTTATTGGCTGGATAGATGGATAGAAATGTACAGATTTGCATACAGAAATGTGGTCAACTTTCTCATCATTATAAAAGCAAGTTATTCTGAGAATATCTTTAAAACACTAAAAATACCCAGGTTTCTATGCTGGCAAATGCTAACTTAGACATATTAAGTTACATTTATCAGAAAATAAGATGGAGAACAGGTGATGGCACTAAGCATACCTAAAGCTGATGAAAATGGGCAGCAAAGCTAAAATGCAAATGCCTTGCAAACCCAAATGCCTTGCCTGGCCAATATTGTAACAATGATCTACTTAAAACTGCAGTTATCTCTATAAAAGGGATAGTGTAGGAGGACCTCACTGCTTCTATATTTCACATCTCACAAAAGCAGCAATGTTGGACAACTGAGAAGTTATGATGATCTGCCCACCAACAGTGCTGAAGGAGAAATGTTTCACAGGGCCAACATGAAAGCTTAGAATCATTTCAATGCTGCCATATTATAAAAGCGTGAAAGCAGTTGTTAAATTTTAAAACGCTGCATACAAATAGCTGTGGGACAAACTTGTACCTGTTCATAAATTCATGTTGCAATTAAATTTGTAATAGTTATTTCAGTGTTGTTAAACTGCTTGATAATGCACTTGGAGACAAACCATAGAACTGATACAATTTCCCCACAATCTCCTTCCGGTATTAATGAAGCCAAATCTACCAGTGAAAGAATGAGATTTGGCTCTAGATCGGAAAAAAAGAAAACCCTAGATTTCACCAAAGGTATCCTTTTTTCTTTTTAAAAGTAGTGTTACCTCTACACCCCATTCCCTTGTGAAATAGTATATCACCCAAGATTTGTGTGGCCCTAACTTTGACGGCCTTTTCTAAAGCACTAAAAACTTGTCTTTTTCCCCAGGAGTTGGGCTGTATAACATTATAGTCAGTATGCATTGTCCTGTGCCTGACCTGTCTTTTTTTTTTCTCTCCTCGCAGAGAAATTGGAGGAAAGGATCGCAAAAGAGTAACCCGGCACACTATAGGGAAAGCAATCAACTGAACTGGCAGCCATGAGCACACTATGCAAACAGTCTGGTGCATTTCTCATTGTATGTTTGTTTACTCTTGTAATCTCTTCTTTCCAATCTCTCGGGCGGGGGGGGGGAGAGAGAGAAAAAAAATCAAGTAATTTCTATAAGCAAATTCTGTGTATGATTCAGTTTTTCTCCCCCTATGCCCCCCCATTGACCAGAGAGATTGGAGACGAAGGGATTAATACAGAATAAGCAAGTGGATAATGGAATGCACCGGACTCTTTGTGTAATACACAGGGGTGGGCTTCAAAAAAATTAATAACTGGTTCTCTGCCCGGTTGCTGGCTGGGCATGGTCATAGTGGGCATGGTCTAGTCAAGGCCCATTTCTGGCCTTCCGGAACTTCCGGGAGGCTCATTTTTCATCCTCCCCATGCTCTGGAGGCTCTCTGGAGGCCAGAAACAGGCCCGTTTCTGGTCTTCAGGGACTTCAGGAAGGCCTGTTTCCGCCCTCCCTGAGTCTCTGCACGAGCCCTGCATTTACCTGCGATCCAAAATGGGCTGCATGGGGACTTCTGGGAGGGGTGGGGTGGGTAAGGTGGGGCCAGCCCAGGGTGGGAACTACCGGTTTGATGAACTGGCCATAAAATTAACAACCGGTTCACACAAACCAGTGCAAATCTGTAGCAGCCCAGCCCTGGTAACACATGAGTTGTGAGTGCTGCCACATTGCTTTTTACATTCTATCTCCAATGAATGTAAATGCAAGCATTAATTCTCTTATTGCTGATTATTCTGGTGTTGAAATTGTCAGCAACTGTGGTCATGAAACAAAAACTACTTTTATAGATCTTTATGTTATTATTGGTTAATACAGAATTAGGCATTTATTTTAGTCACTGAAGGGTTACATTCTGTTTTCTCCTGGCCTTGGTAAAATAACACTTGCATAGAATAATTGTTCACATCTTCAATATTCCTTAACATTGGGATGGTCTCAGCATGATAAACAAATATTCCTCAGTTGTGGAAGGCTCTCAACTTTGGCATGAGTAGGTGTAACATCCGAAGAGCATGATAAGATACACTTCTCCTCCTTGTCCTTGGTGACACCAAGTGAGATGGAGCCATTGGAAAGAGGTCAGATTAATTATGATCTGGAGTTTAAGTAAGCTGGTTGGAAACTCCCATGAGATGGGACTTCAACGCAGACCCAGCCTGTTGTCTTTAAAGGGGTGTACTTACCATCAAATGTGTGTCTAGCAGAAGGTTATAGAGTCTTTTTTTTTCTTCCTACTTTTATTCTTTAGTATTTCTGAATGCTATAATGCTATTTTTAGTGCTTCTGAATGTTATTCTGCTATTCTTTCATAGAACCTTGGAATAAAGCCTTAAGTACTCATTTTGATGTGATCACTACTTCTAGATCCAAAAAATACTTGTAACCCAGCCAGGTTGGGGCACAAAGTAATACACTTGTTAAATAGGGTTCCAATTTATTGCCACATAGAAAATGTATTTTCCCTTAAACTTACAGTTTTGGTCTTTTGCTAACTAACCAAACTTTACAATAAGTGGAAAGTGCACACAAAGTTCTTTTGACATCAACTACTATCTTAGAGAAGCTTACTTTTTTATCCACATCTTGAGCAGACACAACAAAACATTCAAAGCCTAAAATTTAAAGTATATAAAAATTATTTTGCTACTCTTAAGGAAAAATATTTTAAAAGCTTATTGACAGGGTACTACAGAAAATAGGCTTTTCAATAGGTTTTTTTTTCCCCTGCAACAGACGACTTGGATGTACTGACTCTCTATTCAGATGTATTTTGATGGAGTATTTTCTGTCAGCAAAATATATAAATGTTGTTTTGAAAAAGGCAATTCAACTGGCAGTAATTTGAAGAAATTACCAGGAAGAAAAATAAGATTGCTACTGTCCACGTACTGTATCTTTACTGTTGGGTAAATTAAGATGTCATTTACACTGCTTTTCAAAAAACTAAAATTTGTAAACTTTTCAAACTTTCAATCTTTAATTCTGACAAAACAATTCTTCCCCATTGCTTCTAATGCATAGTATGTGAGAAAGAATGCCCGGTAAGCCATTTATCAGATAGTAAATCTCTAGTTAGTAATTTTCTGTATGTATTTACTCACGGAATAACTTAATATCTCATTAAGTAATTCTGGGTTGCAGGTCTAAGTAGATTTTTATAGTGGTGAATAGCCACTGGTGGTCTGGAGAGATCTCTTGTGATTTAAACAATGTGTAATAAGTAATATAGAGAAATATTTTGATTGTGTACATTCTCTTCCACAACATATGGAAATAACACATTGTCAACACATTATGTATTTGCACATCATTACATTAGCGGGTATTAGCATAAATATTATAATGTTACAATAACAGAAGAATGTTATGTGTAGCAGAAGAGACAAAGAGTGCTGATTCCATTTTTAACAGCAGCCTGTATCACACATAATGCCACTCTTCACATGTGATTCTCCTTTAGATTATTGCCAATAAATAAACTCCAGATTCTTTTATTGTGTTGACTAGGAAAGAAATCTGCTAAAAGTTCTGTCTTTTGAATGCTAATGCTCTGGTATCCTAAGTATTTGCATTCATATAGCTTTCTTTTTGAAGATGTATAAACCAAAATCCAGACCTCTACAGTACATTTCCTTCTGTAAAGGAACATTAGGGTCAAAGATATTTTGCAGCTCTTTGAAAGTTTTACCAATATTAATAGCAGCACAAGAACTCTCCTTTTAGAAATTCTCTTTTAATTCAACCTTGACTATGTTTATGATTTAGAGGGGACGTTTAATTAATTCCCTCAGAACTATCATCACTGCACAGACTGATTTAAGATTAAATATTTTGACTTTCAAGAGTTTTGAAGTTTACAAGTCTTTTTTAGGTAGTAAATGTAATTGTAAAGCTGCAATGTAAACTGGAATAAGTGAAAGGACGGTGTTTCTTTTGTTTATAATATACTATTTTTCTGCTATCATAATCAGATGATTTTGGGAAAATTACAATAAATAAACACAAACAGAACTGCAATAAAATAATAAAATATGCAACACTTAGTTAATAAGACATCATAGTACAAGTAATTATTGGCTTATTATGGCAATTGGGACAAGGATTCTGTTTCTAAGTGATGTGGTATCAGCTCAGTCTTTCTCCTATAAAGCCTTGTGAAGGGCCGGTAATTGCCAGCATGCTGAAGTTTGTGGAACAGTTCTCCAATTCTCTGGTGCATGTTTTGCAGGTCATGTTGGAAGCAACTGGCTGTTTGTGAGGTTTTGCAGGTTGAACTGAAAATAAACAGAGGGCTTGCAGGTAGGCTGGTTTTCCAGGAGTGCTTCTAGTAACCACTGTGCCTCTAGGAAGCTCATGTCTTTCCATTTCCTCTAGTTCTGCTGTCATTCCAAACAATGGCTCTTACTCGACTTCTACCTTTGCCTAAGAAGCCGCCATTAACTCTCTCCCCTCGTTCAATGACTGAGAGCACTATGCCTTGCTGTTCCACTAAGTTCTCCTCAGCCAGGCCTGGCAAGCTACCTTCAGCAGATGAGGGCCTGCCACCCTGGAAAACCTGATTGTTTTCCAAATTGCTGAAAACCCATATTAAGTTAGACAATGATGCAGAACAATTGTTCAGAATTGCCAGAATATCATAAGCTCCTAAAATATGTATACTCTGACTCTGCCAATGTAATACCACTGATAACATAAGATTGCCTAAGATTGTTAATGGTTCAAGTATTAAATCAAATAGCAATGGAGAAAGTGGACAGTCTTCAGTAGTGCCACACCACATAATAATTTGTCTAGACATTAAATGATTTTATTACTTGTTATTGGTTGAAACTAATAAATAATAATCCATTTCATAAAGGAAAATGGGAAGCCATAGAGTATTTAGGTATAAGTTACTTTAAAAGATTAATCTGAGTCATATCCAAGGCTTACCAGCACTGAAAAATATTAATATAGCAGGATCCAATCTATCTTGAGATAGATCCAAAATAGCAATTAATAAACGTAAATTGCCTGATGCTTGTCCATTTTTAATAAATCCAGACTGAAATGGGTGAATAATACATAGTAAGACTCTGTGCAATCACTGAGCCAACAAAGTGATTAATATCTTAGATGTATATTAATTAATAAAATAGGACTATAACCTGTACAAGATTTATGATCTATATCTGGTTTTAAAAGCAATATTGCATAAGTGTAATAAAAATATAATGGAATTTACCAGGTTTAAATTATTCCTTATAAACCTGCAACAAAATTAGAGTCAATAAATATATAAATTTTAAATAATTCAGCTGAATGATTAACTATCCAACTACGGACTCACTCATTTTTCATCAACTGATTTTTTTCAAAGATGCTTCCAAGACATCCACAGTCCTAGAATAATGATTTAATATAATCTCACCCCCAAAATTGCCCATTTGCTGTTCATCCACCATACTACGTCTTTGTGAGTTTCAATCCTTCACTTTTTATATTTAAGAAATTAATTTTGTGGGTTTACTAATTTTAAATGATGTGCTGATGATTTTCCAGATTCCCAATACTTTTCAGCTCTAATTGCTTCAAAGAGAATTCAATCCGATCAGCATACAAATTACCAACAATAACACAGTTAATATAAAATGCATTATAAATCTGCCTCATATAGTTCTTTGCATGTCAAAAACATTCTTGAACCAATGTTTTCTATATTTGAAGAGTAGGTTGTTTTTACAGAAGAAACAATAAAACATATATATATATGTCTTACATACATCCAGTGGTGGAATGTAGCCAGTTCTCAATGGTTCGCCCGAACAGTTAGGTAATTGCTTATGCAGTTCGGAGAACCGGCTAAAAATAAAGTGCAAAAAATGGTTTTTTTTTCTTTTCTCTCTCTTCAGTTAATAGCTCTGGGCAGACAGCCAAAAACCACTTAATAGTTGCATCTGGAATGCAGCTGATACATGCTGAATCAAGTCAATAAACAACAGAAACTGACAGGAT
>JANHFL010008193.1:20463-33051 GCA_032468155.1 Oxyrhabdium leporinum
CTATTTTATTGTGCTATTTTATTGTGAGTTGGACTAGGGAAAAATTTCCTAAGGGTGAGACCAATCAAGTTGGCCACGCCCACCAAGTCACATGACCACCAAGCCACATCCACCAAGTCACACCCACAGAACCAGTAGTAAAAAAAAATAGATTCCACCACTGCATACATCCCATACTGGTAGAATTTTGACTAAGATTTTTTTAAAGTTATGTTTGTTGTTTAATATAATCAACAATTATACCATATTAAAGAGGAAGGAGAAAAAAATAAGTCATTCTGGCTGTTCAAAAGGATAGCAGAAACTGGGAGAAAAGCTTCTTCTGGAACAATACAATTCTTGATCTTGCCAGTAAGATCAACTTTTCAGGAAACAAGCAAACAAAAAGATTTAATAGATATTTCTTTGGTTAAATATATAATGGATCAAACTGTTTTTTAAACACACCAGAGAAGATGGTATATCAAAGATTACTGGAAAGCTGTGATCCTTGAATTTATTGCTGTTCTTGCAAATTTAATAATAATAATAGGAGCTGCACTTTTTTTGGGGAATGTTGCATAAACAATAAACATCTGGACTTCCAAAGTAAAATCAGAAGACAAAGAAGGGTGGGGAAAACCCCATAGGAATAGTTCCAAAAAACTAGGCAAGGAATCTAACATTTGATATGTGCAAGTAAATCAACTATTTTCAAAAGCATGCATGTTATATCTCCTTGTATTCTTATGAATCTCTCTTGCTTAATTAATATTAGTAGACATCTGAATTTTAGAGTTAGCTGGTTTTATTCTTGGCCCATAAGTGTGAACTATAATGTCTTCAGATGTTCTAGCTCTTCTGAAAACTTAGCAATTCAGGTCTGAATTATTTTATTTCATCACAAAGGGATTTCAAATTGATTTCCAGAGTAATTATGTTCTTATCCAATATATCACCCATTTCTTTATGAATAATAACTCTTTCCACAAGTTTTGCTATGATTTTTGGCTCAATTAGATTGCACAAAGATTGCAATTTCACCATCACCTGGATTACAAACTGCTCCTTAGTAGAATCCACTTCAATATTCTCAGAAGGAAGAATAGATTTTTCCAACTGGGTATCAAAAATGTCTGCTGCAGAAACATAATTTTCCTTTAGAAACTTAGCAGACACAACTAGTTATCTATATGAGGCAGCTTAATGTACATCATGTGAGACTTTTTTTGTCTTCTCTATAAAAGATTAGACATAATAAATCCATTTTCAAGATGGAGGAATCTAACACACCTAAGTTTAAAACTATTCAACTACAAACTCATCAAAATTCAATCCAATTACAGTAAGAGCGCTCACCAGAAAATATAGAAAAGATACAAAACAGATATCTAAATATACCTCTATTTTACCAAGGATTTTCTTTTGGCTAAGTTCAAATGTACTAGCCAAATACTGCAATACAGATTTAGACTTAAATACAATACAACTCTTTAATATGGCAGTTATCCAAATTTACTTTCCATCAAGTGATGCAGATGTGGAAGTTGATGAGTTTTTTGGTTAAGTTCAGTCTACAGTCAACAGAATGTACAAACAAGATGGACTGTTTGTGGTTGGAAAATGGAATGCTAAAACTGGAAATAGCACAGAAGAAAATGTAATTGCCTTGTATGGCCCAGAAAGTAAAAATGAAGTAGGAGAATGACTTATACATTTCTGCCACTACAATGGTTGCCAATGCATCTTCAAACCAAAATATCCCATATATACATGGACATCACCAAATGGAAGATACAGATATGAAACCAATTATATTATTGCTGTAGGGAAGTGGATGAACTCAGTTATAACAGCAAAAACATAACCAGGAACTAAATATGGAACAGTTCATACTCTTAATCAAGCTAAAGCAGAAGAACAAATCCAATCAGTTCCCACAATATAATCTCATGCATATACTTAGCATTTTCAAGATCAGTATCAATTTGAAGTCCTGCACTTCATTGACATGAAGTCAGAAGAACTGTGGAAAGAAATCCAAGAAACTGTTAAGAATGAATGTGAAAAAAGACGGAAGAAAGCAAATTGGATGTCAAAACAAACAGTGGAAATTGCTAAGAAGAGAAGAGGAACCACAGCCAAAAAAGACATAAAATGTGAGGAGATTCTTAACCAAGAATTTCTGGTAGCTGCTAAGAGCAAGAAGCAACATTACAAGTACACTTAAAATTGCACAAAAGCAACACAACTGATGTATACCATACATAATTACAATCACAACAAGAATAATATACATACATTTATAAAATCTTAAATCTACCTATCATTTTATTTTGCCAATAAGAATAACAAAACATCCAGTCAGCATCTACCCACACTCACTTCCACTAATTGGTCAATTTCATTTAATAAAATAGTTTTCAAATCTTTTTAAATGCATTCCAAGAGTATAGTTCATGCCAAAGCTTGTGATGAGATAAAGAGGAATACAAGCACACCCAGTTATATGCACAAATTTATGCATTTTTAGTCAAATTGTACATTCCAATGAATCTCTAAATGAATAGAATATTACCTCTATCTGGTATAAATACTATTTGCAAACTTGAATACATTCTTACTATTTAATGCAGTTGTTTGCAGATGCAAAATATGAAATTGGGGGCGGGGGGGGGAGAAAAAAAAGCTTTCTACCCTGTAGATATTGTTTTTGTTCATTTGGGGATTCATGTAATATGATCTGAGAAGTGGAATGGAGTCTGGGTGGCATTATCAAGACGAGCATTTTATTTAAAAAGAAAAGGCATCTTTCATGCATTGCTTCTATTTCTCAAAAACTATTTTTGTACATTTCTATTGCTGATATATTTTTAAAAGACTAGGACACTTGGGTAACAAATGGGTCAGCATATCAAAAGACTAGCTAAGCCAGCTGTTGGTTGAAACATGTTCCATTAACTGAATCTGCCATGGAAAATGGTCCTTGAAGAGAAATAACATGTCTCAATTAGCGATGGTACTATATATTTTTTCTTCTGAAAGTGCTTTACCACCAAAATTTACCAGAAAATTTATTTTCTGTGTACTGCAAAACCCAACAGTTCCAGTTATCCGGATGCAGCTAAGAAAAATGTGGCTTTCACACATTCTACCACTACTTTGTTTTTTGATAAGCTATAATGTGCAAAACATTGAAATTACCAAAATGTATATTGATTTGTATTATGTTAAAGGTTTGCTGTGAGCATGAGGAAGGGAGAAGAAGACTGAAGTGCTAAACCAGGCTGTTTTGTGCGAATGTACCATTTTTCACATTCCACAGGCTCAGATATCTCCAATAAATATCTATCGGAGGGCTTTATTCTTAGTCACATAGAGATCTCCAGTTCCTTTCTCTACTAGAGAAAAATAGATTGGTCTTTTGAGAACAAAGCACAGCTGCATTGAGAAGGTGGGAGAGGGAGTCTAGACAATAGTAGTTTTTTTTTAATGTCCTCAGCAACCCGATTAAAGTGAAATGTCACCCCACCCAGCATTCCAGATGAATGAACCAAACTTTTGCTTCAGAAAATTGATGGTTTTTTTTTTGGTTTTTTTTTGCAAAGGTAGCTAGGAACCGAGGTGTCAAACTCACGTCAGCACGGCGGCGTCACGTGATGTATCAGGACTTTTTTCCCCTTCGCTAAACTGGGCATGGGCATGGCCAGCGCGTGATACATCCAGCCCACGGGCCAGGAGTTTCACAGCCCTGCACAAGATTCTTAATCTGATATCTGATAAGATTCTATTTTTTTCTCTACAAATTATGTATTAAGTATATACTTCAGCCTTGACTTCCATTATTCAGATTGGGCAAGAAGAAATTACTTTTATTTATACTTTTCGGGGAGTCTGTGTCTTATCAAAATGCAATGTCTCCCTTTTCAGTGGGAGAAAACGGTCACTGATAGCATCTTGTGGTCTATCTGAAAGACAACATTTACTTTAAAGTGTATCTTTAAAAAAAAAATCCCTAAAGTTTAATTTTGTTTTTCTTGTGAAACTGACCTATTACCCAAGAGGGTTGAACTCTTTAGCCATATATTTCTAACCTTCATGGTTAAGTTTTGAATTTATTTCATTCCTGCTTTCTGTGATGGTTACCTTTCCCCCCCCCCAAGTTTTTTTAGATTTTTATTTTTAAATAAACATCAATATCACTACATGAACAGTGTGGCCCCTGGCAAAAGTCTAATAAGGCAATCCCTTGGTTTATGAAAGCCCCTACAAGGATAAACATGGCTTCAAAATGACATAGAAACCTTTGTTAGGAATCAAGACCTTGCTTAAGCTTGGGATAATTAGGTTATTTCTATAACACTTTTAGGATTATGTCCTGAAAAAAACTGTGAGGCTTGCTGACTTGGTTCTGTTAATGAAGGAAATTCACCTGCATGTTTCTTTAGATACATCCAGTTGAGTTGAATACTTAAGAAAGCAGCAATTATTGAAGACACAAACACTGATGATTTAGATTTAAAAGAAAAAAAAAGTATGTTGTTAATTATTGGGGTTTCCTTGAAGGGAACTGACTTTTCTGTCTGCAAATACAGGATTGTATTAGAAATGAAGGCAATTCCAAGAGATACTTAAGACTATTTATACACAAATAAGCAAAATGTTCTCATTTTTAAAAGACACCAGACTAGAATAATAAACACTTCCTATTGTAATGTAGGCTCTCAATAAATTATTCATATCGGTTTCGGATTTTGGAATAAGAATCCTCATAGCCAAAACTGTACAAAAATATCTAATAGTGGGGCTATTGTGGGCAAATTTTCTCATGAAGTCATGCTGCCTTGGGCCAATACTGTGGCTTTAAATCAATGTCCTATACTTTGTGCTGTAATGAAGCTTAAACTGAGTACTAATAACAAGTAATTGGCCATGAACATGAGTATTAATTAGTACATGAAGAGCAGGATTAATTAGTATCTTGTCATGTCACATCATGCACCAAAGGAGAAGCAGCTGATATCCAAGTGAGCCCTATTAATGAAGGATATTGATATAACTTCAAATATTCTAATATGATTCATATTCAGGACTGCCAGATCACTAAGAGGTGTTGTTCAGTGATGGGGAAGTTTAATTTATAGCTGAGAACATTTTTTGTAGCTGAGGGAATATGTTACCCTTCAGGAGTTGCAGCTAACTTTGCTTCTCATATTTTGAAGTGCATTTTGTGTCAGTATCACAAGAGAGGTTATAAAAGCTTTACATCACACTCCAGATAGCAACATAGTTCCATGCACATCCTTTCAGCACCAATAAATGCACATTCTATCCTGTTAACAGATCTTCCCTACTGCTAAGTGCTTAGGGAGTTTATTACTTATTTATGTAGTCCATTTATATGCCACTTATTTTGTGTGTGTGTGTGTGTGTGTGTGTGTGATATAAAAGAAAGGTAGATCAAAGCACAATTATCTCACTATGCACTGAAGTATATCTAGAGATGAATTTCCTTCTTTGGAAAATGGGGAAAGAATGGAGAAGAATTTTCCCCACATAGTTAATTAGTTTATTACAAATTATAAGTATTTTCATAATGAAGACATATAGGAGATCAAAAATGGAAACAGAAACAAAAGATATATGCAAATAAGTACAGTAACCAGTTTAGAACCAAATTTAGCCTTCTACGTAGTTTGTGGATATATTTTCATATCAGAAATTTAGCTATTGCTTTTGAGTATCCTTTTCACTATCCAACAGATGTTCTCAATATTACTACAAAGAACTGTCAGGTTTTCTTGCTGTAATCAGAGCTATGAAGCTGGCACATTTATTCTTTCAAAAGTTACAAAAGAAAAATATGCACTCTAATTCTTTACAAGAGCAGATGTTCTGTTCAGGGTATGTCTACTGTACCTTGCCTGCAGATGGCAGATCATTATATCAGGGCCTAGTGAAAAGATCTTATAATTGTGTACTGTATAAAGTGATTTTTCAAATAGCTAGGACATCCATCATAGATCATAAATAACTGAGCTATGTTGATCTTCAAGAGATCTTCTGGGCAAAGTGCTTCACTGAGATGTATCAAAGCTGTTTTGCACAGGTGTAAAAATCCAAAACAAACTGAGATTAAACTGGCTGCATCACCATCACATGGAGAAAAATCAAATACCATGGCAAAGTATCATTTATTCATGCATTCCTGAGCACATTTTCTTGAAAATCATCCAAACAGTTATTACTAACCTCAGGCAGGACTTCTTAGAACAAAAAACCAGTCTTGCATGTAATATAAGCTCCCCAAAGTGCACCTCAACTTCTGGATGATCACTGTCATAGCTCATTTAAAGGCCCGCAGAAAAATATTTAGCCCTGCTAAAGTTATGATATCCTATCTTCCTAAAACCAGGCACATATACAGTAGAAAAGTAAAAGTATAGGTTATTAAAATATACATTAGCTAGAATTTCATTTGTAGAACAACAGCATTATTAGTGATCCGCCAAGTCTTCCAGCATTTTTCAAGTGGTCTGTGAAATAAAATTGAGCTGAGTTATTTTCTCAAATGACTGTGTGACATTATCTATTACTTTCCATGGGAGTCAATGAGCCACATTCAAATAAGACAGTTCTCAACTTTATAGTCTAATGTATTAGTTTGCTTTAAAAGAGTAATAATATCTGTGATGGAAGAAAATATGTTCATTAACATGCCATTCATTAACATAACATTTCATAGTAGTTGGGACTGAGTGTTATCAAGTAAGATCAATGCCTAATTTCTATCTGATCCTTTCTGCCTGGCAATCTGTAGAATGTATCACACAGGCCACAATATATTGTATGTACAGGATTCTCTGTTGCAAAGAAAACCCAGAACTACAGTCTCATCCTGACTAGAAAGGGAAAATGGAATACTCAAATACCAGTATAATTAGGTGAATTTCTGAACACAAGGACTTAATCAAGTTGAAGCTTCCAGTAAAATGTCTGCTAATTTAGGAGAGAAGGTAATTAAGTGAAGTGTGATTTCCATATTTAATATACAGAAAACTACCCTCTGGTTATATCAAAAGATTGTGACTGCTCAGATTGTACCTGTTTATATATTACTTTATCTTGTTTGCTTCTTTGAGTAAACAGAAAAAAACCCTTCTCTGATTATTGTCTGAGGTAGTTTTATTGGACACTGTGGTATTTGCATTTTATTGATTATATTGCTAGCTGTGACAAACGTGAGTCCACAATATACCTATAGGAAGAAAACTACAAAGGAGTTAAGACACACTGAGAAACAGCCCATAAAAGTGGGCAAAATGTAGCTATCGGACTCAGAAGTCAGACCCAGAAGTCAGACCCAGCTGTCAGACCCAGAAGTCAGACCCAGAATTAATTAATGAACTATGAAATGTGAATACAAAGGGAAACACCAATAAAAATTAATTTGAAATTATATAAGCATAAAATAAACACTGAAGTTGGCCCTGTGTGTTGAGTTCTTGATTTTTGAGTTTTCACTGATATTGCGTATAGCTGAATACAGCTAATCAGTTTACCCCATGATTAAAGGAAATGGCAAGTCTACAACTGTTGCTTCATTGTGGTCAAGGAGGATGATCATGGAATAAATCAGCAAAGGACAATTGGAGCATATGCTTTAAATTCCAATAAAGTCATCCTAGCTGCCCAGCTAAAGCAAGGAGGCACCTATATTGAACAGCAGTGACACAGAAAGATGATAATGGCAAATAAATTATCACTTGTGAAATGCCCAAATCTCAGTCATGTGACCTCAGGGAGGCTATCAACACTCATAAGTGTGAGGACTAGTCATAAAGTTATTTTTCCAGTAATCTAATAATTTTGAACAGTCACTAAACAAGACAGTCATTAAGCAACTTCTACCAGTAGTATAGCAACACCTATGAAGACATTGAAGACAGAAATAGACATGAAAAAATGAAGTCTTCCACACTATCTCCAAATTCATTGGAAATTCTAAATTCTATTTAGTAAATTAAGCTATGCCAATGAATAATAACTGATTCAAATAAATTGAGACAAAGATAGAAGAACTATAATCAAATTCGGTATAGTAGACATGTCAACTTCCAAGATATCTTAGAAGATATTCATTATTTACAAGAACCTCCAGTTCTAGAAAACAAAATTAGATTAGCACAGTGGTCAAGACGTAGATGAAATATCTACAGAAATAGAACAAAAGTAAGTATGGGTTTTAATCAAATTGTGCTAGTCATGGAAAATGACACAATGGCCAGCAGATTAGTGGAGATCAATTACATACCAATACCCAAAGAGATTTAATAGTGTTGAAAATATTGCACAATACTCTTAATTTCACCTTCTATGGAAATAATTATTAGGGCACTTCAATACAAGTTCACCACCAAAGCTGACACCAGTTAGAGCACAAAAAAAGTCAAAGAAGTAGTGCAAGTTCAGAAGATGTGGAGAGACCTGGCCCATAGAATTGCCAAGAGTCAGACACAACTGAATGGATATCATCATCATCATCAATATAGGTTAGAGCCATAAGCAGAAAAGGAGATGCTAGATATGCAAACTGGTTTAGAAATGCTGAGGAACAAGAAACATTATTGTTGATGCACACTGGATATTTGACAAAGCCAATGAATGTGAAAAGAGGTCAATACATGTTATAGAAAATATTTTGATGGGATCAACTATGTCAAAATGTGAAATATCCTTAGGAAAATGGGAATCCAAAATATTTTATTGTCCTATATGCAGGACTGTGTATAATGAAGATAGAACAAGGAATGAGATGTACTCTACCTATATTCACAGCATATATCTTGCTATATATTGAGGTAGATTGAGATGGAAGGAGATGAGGTGTTTTTGGAGCAAGAATCATCAATAACCTGCACTATGTCCATGACATCATTCTAGTAATTGAAAATGTAAATGATCTGTAACTACTAGCGGTAAAAAATCAAGAATCATAATAAAAATAGGGATTTTAATTAAAGATAAAGATTAACTGGATCTATTTATTTACACACTCTGACATCTTTTAAGCAATCGTGAATTATTCTCAGCAATGTACATTCCAATATTTGTACATTAAAATCAAAATACAATAACACCCAAACAAATCAGTAACATCATGTATAACACAAGTATAGGATTATTTTGCAAAAACTGAATTACAATACGAATGAATGCCATAGGATAGACAAATGCCTCACCTTACAGTTTCCTAGTGGAAATGACGACCATTCGTACCTCCATTCACATTAAGCAGAAAACATCCATTTCAAAATTGTGTTTGCTGTATATTGCAGTTCTGCTTTGAATAACATAATGCAGCTGCACAGGTAAACTTTTGCAGAATTAGAGATATGCATGCATCTCGTAATGCATGGGTACAGAGCCCAGTTTCTAGGGGAAACTGTACTGGCCTTTAATATTATGTGATGCTAAAAGAATAGGAAACAACAGAAAATCCAGAGAACTGGATTTATTAAAGCAAATGTAGAGCACTAGTAAATGAATTACCTTTCCCCTTCATTTAAGTATCTTCTTAACTGAACTGGACAGAAGCGCTATATTCTTTGGAATAGCAAATAAATAGCTAAGGATAAACCTGATCAAAAATAATCTATTTCTCTATGAGTTAGTCTTTCATGAAGCGAATAGGTTGACAACACTAGCTGTGTCAGACTGTCAGCTCTTGCCTTCAAAAGCTAAAATTAGATATTTTACATTTGCAAACAAACAGTATCCTGAGTGTTTCAATAAATTCAACGTGCTTCCTAAGGCAATATTATGGTGTCCTACAAAGCATATGTATTTTTAGTCGATCCATTTCAGATGGATTTTGTTGAGGTGTTATTTTTAAAAAAATTATTTTAAGCCACTCTAAATTCCTGAAGGAAAGGTGGGATATGCAATTTACTGACAAGGTTTAGAGGCTGCTCCAATCATAACTGAATCTGAGAAGTATACAATACCTCTTCCATAAAAAAAAATAGTCAACATATCAAGTTTTGATAGAAATCTAATAAATAGGAAATCAAGTTTGACCTTTGCTTAATATTAACTATTGTACATGAAATATTAGTTTAATTAATAGTTAAGAATTATGCTTTGAACAGAAAATGACATTGGTTTCCAATGGAATAACAGAATAACAGAGTTAGAAGGGATCTTGGATGTCTTCTAGTCCAACCCCGTTCAAGCAGAAAACCCTATACTATTTCAGACAAATAGTTGTCCAATCTCTTCTTTAAAAAATCTCTAGTGTTGGAGCACCCACAACTTCTGGAGGCAAGTTGTTCCATTGATTAATTGTTCTCATTTCTCCTTAGTTCTAGGTCAGTTCTCTCCTTGATTGTCTTGCCATCTGATGCTTTGGAGAATAGGTTGACCTCTTCTTCTTTGTGTCACTCCCACAGATATTGGAACACTGCTATCATATCACTCCAAGTCCTTCTTTTTATTAAACTAGACAACCCAATTCCTGCAACCATTCTTCGTATGTTTTAGCTCCAATCCCATAGTCATCTTTGTTGCTCTTCTCTGCACCCTTTCCGGAGTGTCAACACCTTTTTTATACTGTGGCAACCAAAAGTGGGTGCAAAATTCCAAGTGTGGTCTTACCAAGGAAGCAGCATTCATTCGTGGATTGGATATTCTTTGCCTTTTGTATTTCATGTAGACGGTATGTATCAGCATTTCCAGGACACATAGCAGAGCAACTCAATGCATCTTTTTGCAAAAAGTAAAATGCATAATACTTAATGGGATTGCAGCCAAAGGCAGATGGTAATATTTAATGACAGATCATGGGCTTTTGTTTACACCTTCCTTGGGAACACTTTTGTTTTTCAGGTTATAAAATACATTTCTTTATTGCCAACCATTAACCAATTTTAAGAGCTGTCCTACGAGCATGACTTTTAAGAAATTGATTTTTTCTCTCTATAGTGAGCCAAACGTTGCCAAGGCTGGAGTAGCATTGCTTTAGCTGAATGAGTAAACATTTAGTAAAAAGATTTCAATCACCGCATCATCATGGCATGTAGTAGCCTGCAATTGATAAAATAGATTTCGACTAGTGTTTTTCAAATTACGGTAAGTGTTCATAAATAATGAGTTTATCGTCAAATGCTCAAAACACTGTTTGAAT
Organism: Oxyrhabdium leporinum; assembly: GCA_032468155.1. Classification (NCBI taxonomy): domain Eukaryota; kingdom Metazoa; phylum Chordata; class Lepidosauria; order Squamata; family Cyclocoridae; genus Oxyrhabdium; species Oxyrhabdium leporinum. Next base: position 31,628 of record JANHFL010008193.1, read on the forward strand.
TTGAATACTTCATTTAAACTAGCCTATTTCAGCTGATGTCCTCACTACTGTAACTTTTTTCATCTGACTTTAAAAATAATTAAGGGCAGACCAGATCATGTTTACATGATCAAGCTGGGCTGTCACCACAATATAAGCAATATAATCGTTTTGCTGATGGATCTTACACTGAAACATACAAAAGAATATCATCTCAAAAGTGGCAAAATGGTGCTTACTACTGGAAGAATATTAAAACATAATGTAAGTTTGATTTGTGGTAAATCAGAGAAGCAGTGATGTTCCATTGCCTTCTTTGCAGAAGTTTCTTTTTCTATTTTTCAGTCTAGCCTATAATTTTGGGATATCCCATCTAAGTACTGAACCTGCTCATATCTTGCTTGGTTTTTATATATGTTATTCAATGCAGTTATATTTTGTTAGTTTGCAGCAATCCAACCACCACACAAGTAAATGACTCAGCAGGATTCATTTATAGAAGAAACTTCTTTATATATAATAATATAAATCATGATGCATGTATACAATACTCATGCAGCTCTTGCAATATGGTAGCAAGGACAAGGACAAGAAGCAGAAGTCAGATCCATCAGAACTCAGAATACCAGAAGCTATAATGCAAGGACAAACCAACTCTTACATATATACAGAACAATTAAGCTAAGCCACACCCAGGCTCCGAGCCATCTCACATAGCTCACAACCGATCCTGTTTCTTAGTCACCAAACAGTTCCCATTGGCTAACGTGGTTATGGCTATTCCAGCTCATAATTTCTTATACACTGACATATTTAATGTGCAGATTTTAATTATACAAATAGTACAATTATGACACTGTGAGTTGGTAATGACTGGGAGTCTGGTAGGTATAAACAGGAAATTTAATCAATTCTTTCCTGGAAAAAAAATCTAACTTGTCACTAATAAGGTGTCAAGCCTGAATTTGGTTAGATTGTGTACTAGGATGCACAAGGACCACTGACCAGAGGAGGGAGGAGCGGAGTCTCCAACAACCATCCCTGTTGGACAATGTAATTTATTGTTTTGGATAATTGATAAAATGTTAGTTATAGGTGTTACGTTAACTATCAGCAATCGGACTGGGTCCAGTTGCTGCCATTCGCTAAGGTAGCATACAACAATGCAGTACACCCACTGGCCTAACACCTTTCCAGGTGACCAGTGGTATAGAATTTGTCCCCATGCCTGAGCTCCCTTGGGAGCCGCCCTCCTCCATGTCACTAGCGGAGTGGATAGAGGCACTGAAGAAAGGATGGGAAAACAGGCCCCGAGTGAGGCAGCGGAGCAGTATAAAAACCAGGCTGACAAACACCAGGCTCCCCAACCAGAGTTCAAGGTGGGTGACAAGATGTACATGTCTACAAAATATATGAGATTGAGGTTAGCTTAAAAAAAAGCTCAG
>JANHFL010008195.1:5846-17439 GCA_032468155.1 Oxyrhabdium leporinum
TTGCCTGCATTCGGCAGGCAGTCAGCATCGCCATCTCTACAGCATCGGTTATATGGCTGGGTGTGCGTGGCCAACTCGATGTCACTCACAGCAAGCTGCCGTCTCACCTTGCCGTGACATTGAGTTGGCCACGCCCACTCACTCACATGACCCCCACCAAGCCACGCCCATAGAACCAGTGGTGAAAAAAATTATTCACCACTGACTGGGATCCCAGGTACAATTCAAAGTGCTGCTTTTCATTGATAAAGCTCTATAAGCTTTGGTGCCCAGGGATTTGCAGCACAATCTGTTTCAAACTAAATCTACCTACCTCCAGTTAGAATGGCTGATGTGAGAATGGTGAGTAACTCTAGAAAGTACTGGGGGAAAGTTCAAAAGTCAGTGCTTCCCAATGACAGCTCCTAACCTGCTGATAGTATTCCCATGGAAATCCACATGCCACTCTCCCTCCTTATATTTAGAAAGGTGATTTAGACAAGCCTGTAATGTTTGAGATCTTATCACTTGAGAAACACCTATAATTATAATTTAAAAATATGATATATGATTTTATAGTGGTTGTGCTAGAGTTTATCTTGTAAATCCCTAGGTACCTTTTGAGAACATGTCAGTATAAAAATACAGACCATATATAAACATATTTTATTTTTCCTATGCAGAGGTTACCCTAGGATATATTAGGTTTATCTATCTATTTATCAAATTTAGAGACCACTGACCTCACTCAGAGTGAGTTGACCATATATTGCTAATTCATTCTAGATAGCAATCATTTTTTAAAAAATTGATACAGAATTGTAACACCTCCATATTGCTTACTGATTTTACTTAGAAGAAAGAGCTAATCAAGCTGTTTTCAGAGAACTGTATATTGCTTTAGTGTTATTTTTGAAATAAAGTTGAGTAAAGACTTTGATAGAATAGACAAAATGGCTGTTATAATTTCAGAGCTGCAGGGGCAATAATGTTATTGTTATCTAAGGGGCAGGATTAATTTTGCACTACACGTACCACTAACAATTTTGATGTTGATACCAAGTTTGAACTGTAGACCTCGTTAAAATACAATTATAAAATGTTGCTCTTACTTGATTTCTAACATTTTGTGGAAAAGAATACTGGAGAACTGGAACAATTCCTCATGTAATATTTTGTTTGTTCCAGTAAAGATATTCCATTATGTATTTTTAAGGGACTAATGAAGCTGTAATTGATTTTATGATTCTTGAAATTCTTGAAATAATTACATTATGAAAGTATATTCCTCTGCTCAATTTCATGAATTATCCCAATAAATTTGCACTATCTTAATTAGGATAGATGTTAAACCTTACTCTTCAGTTCTTATTTCTGGTTAAAAATTCATTTCTTTGTCTCCCCACGTTTTTTTTAATAACACGCAAATGTTTAATATTTGTAGCATACAAACAAAAGTTAATTGTTTAGATTTGTGCCTCTATAGAGTATTTTCCCAGCATACTCATGCATCTACTTCGTGGGAGGAGATACAAAAGTCTCTGATAGTGGATTAATTGTAGTTAATTTTGAGCAGAGATCTTTCTTACACAATTCTTTCAACATGTTTTCAACATATTCTCATTATATAGCTTTACTATGGAAATTCTTAACAAGATATCGCATGCTTACTTTTCCATTTTATAGAACTTTAATGTTAATATGAGTATACATATTTGGCGGTTTCATGTTCCATCTTGTGCTGCATGAGCATGGTTCTGTCTCTTACTTTACAAATTACGTACAGACTCGGTGATTGGATATTTATGACTAAAAAGACACAATGCGTACAGGCTGGAATCTTAAATATACTAATTAAGGAATGAGACCATTTCCACTACAGGACTGTTTTCCAAGTAAACATAAAATGTATTGCAGAACCAAAGGCTACATAATGGGACTTTACATGACTATTTAAAATCTTAGCAAGATTATAAACTACAGGACTATTTATTTACTGCTAGTGGAATTGTAGTGGTTTTTGATAGTACCATTGGTATGATTGTCTGGTTAAAAGACTGAAGAATTCTTAAACAGTCTTTTCAATTAGGCAGTTTATTTTTTATTATTACCTTATATTCCTCATTGCAAAAGAGCAGTTCAGTGTCTTACAAAACTATATTCACCATAAACTAAAACATCTTAAAACAGCAGTAAAACCTTTATAAAAACCCTCAAAAGCAAAATTAACAAGAAATAAATATTTTGATTTAAAGGAATGAATAAATTCTTAAAATTTAAGCTTCCTTAAATTTTGTCCTGCTTTCAGTGATATAGGCAGTCTGATTCAATGTTTCTTTACTCAGAAGTCTCTAGGAAGTTTTATATACAAATACACTCTTCCATCAGTTAACACATTTCCCCTGCGCTCTTTATTTATTAGAAATAATTATTTCTCAAACACAAGCATGTCTTACTTTACTCATCCACTGTGACTGAATTTCAGAAAACCCCAGCAACAATCGTGATTTTGGGAATTCTCACAGTAAATTTTAACCAGCGCCATAGCTTCTTTCAGAAACAGATCTCTTGGGCATTTTGTTATCCTTACACACGCATTCCTTGTTCTTTTTGTGTTGGCTTTTAAAAAAGAATAACATAACTACTCCCTGCCGATTATTTTCTCGCTTGTTTCAAGCTCTCGCATGTGCCAGCCGGGGCCATGTACAGCGCACCTCGGTGGAGACCGCACGAGCTGGAACAGCCAACAAGCTGGGACGAGCTCCTAGTGCCTGTCAGACAGTTTGAATGCCCTATCAGCGAAGGAAATGGGCGGACCTAATGAGCGGAAATCCAATAGCAGCAGACCCCCTGTACCTGTGCGGTTATAAAAACTCTGCGTGGCTTCCCTCACTTCGCTTCCACAGTATGGCCGGCGACATTAGCTAGCGCTCGCTCAATGCTTTTCTCTGTAACGGGAACACACGGAATACAAGGAACCGAACCGCACCGCATCGCCTGCACGCTTGCCTACTCCGCACTTCTTGCCTTCCATTTCCCTCCTTCCCCTACCCCAAAGGATCCTTAACCCGCCACCCTTTCTGCAACCGCTCGCTGGTATATATTTTATATATGAGCGCGCGCGCACACGCACACACATGTATTTTATCTTATAACTTAATATAAGATTACTGCCCCGTCCAAGGTAAAACCTGCTTGGGACGGGCTGAGACCCCAAGAAGGCGCCGCGGCCCTGCCTGGAAGCAACAGTCCTATCAGCTGTAGCTGGTGTAGGTGAGGAGGGCGGCGGCGACAGCAGCAGATTTTGGTCGGGGGGTGTCTGTCGTTTTAATTTCTGTGGTTGGTTTTGCGGAGTTGTCTCACCATGATGGAGGAGAACGGTGCACACTTCTTCGAAGGGACTGAGAAGCTACTGGAGGTGTGGTTCGCCTGGCAACAGCCCTCGCCGCAGGAGCCGCACCAGAGTAATGGCTCCGGCGACCTCCGCACCATTCCCAGGTGAGTTAGGAGCCGGCAGGAGGGCCGGTGGGAAACGGGAGGGTTGGAAGAACATGGAGGGGGTTAGCCGGGCCAGTGCTGGAATATGCCCGGCCGGTGGCGCGCATGCCCTGGCGAAGAGCGGCCGTCACGCCGCACCGCTGGGCGGGAAGCGAGCGAAGCTAATGGCCGGGGAAGAGGGGCGGGCATGGCGGCTGCTCCATTCAGGACGGCGTTATGTTGCGCGAGGCTAGGGAGGGTCGGGGCCCGCCTGCTCCGAAGGGAGGGGAGGGACTTTCGCCGGGACGGCCTTGCTGGGGGCGGGGGGGCGAGCGAGCCGGCCCCTTCCAAGTAACGGCCGCTAACGTTCCCCTGGCGCATGCAGGCCCGGCCTCCGCGTGCGGCGGCTGGTGGGAGGCCTTTTTAAGTTCCCCCGTAGGCCGGCTCTCTGAGGGAAACTTAAACAGAAGAGCAGCTCACGTCGGGAAGGTCGGAGTTGTGACCTTGCTAGGGCGGGACGTGACCTTTTCGTGCCTGTCCTTTTAAATTAAAGCAGGCCTCGGCGATTGCTGGTCGTCGGCTCTCTCCAACCCCCCTCCCCCCCCCGGAATATATTTATTTCCAATGCACGGCGGGCTTTCAGGAGTGGTTCACCTTATTTGGCTTTGCGCTCCTTAACAACGGAGTGTGAACAGAAGTCCTGTCTTATGCAGAAGGTGGAGGGCTCCCGGGATTCTCGCAGTGTTTGATATGAACCGAATGGGTAGACGGCTAGTACATTGGTATAGGAACTCGACGAACCCTACCAAGTTGGCCCTCGCAAGTGGGTGGGCAGGGCATCTACGGACATCTCTGCACCAACGTGTTCTTTAAGAGTGGATTGCGTGCTTGGCCTGTAGACTCGTAAAGAGGCTGGACTGACTACTCGTGCTTTTTCTCTGAAACTGGCTGCAGCGTAGTTATCTGATTCTTGACCGCAAACCTTTTCTCAAAGTGTCAGCAGAGGAGTTTTTTCTGCTTTTTCTGATCTCTTCCAAGTACAGTAAAAAAAAATGCAGGCTGTTGAGGAAGCTGCCAAGGATGTTTTTGTAGAATTTATGGTTTATTGGTTTGTTTTGCCCCTTACAGGGTTAGCAAGAGCATGACTGTACGCAGCGGCTGGGAGTGGGAGGCTTTTTGTATGCATTTACCCTTTTGGAATTCAGGCAATGAATGCAATGGGATAGACAGAAACCCCTCCTGTGTTTAACTCTTGTTTGCAACCCTTTTTTAAATAGGCTTCAGTCTCAAACTCCAGATGAAAAAGCCTCTCCTCCGTTAATGAGATCAAGCATTACTTTTTAGTGTTACTTTAAGGTCTGGGTCTGGGACTGTCATCTAGTGGGCATTTCAGGAATGTGGAGGAGGCGCCAACTCCTCAATAGTCAGGGGGAAGGGTTGCATTCTCTACAGCCTTAAATGCACACTAATAGTACTAGTATTTTACTTGCGCTGCACGTACAAAATAATAGTTTGAATCTGCTTCAATAGAATTTAGACATTTGAAAATTACAATGCCTACAATGTCTAGAACAATGTGTGTGTTTGAATGTGCTACATTTAGCAGAGAATAATTAAAGGTAAATGAAATAAGGTACCCTTTGTGTATATGTTTATTCTCATTCTCCACTAATAATGTACTGCTAATGTGCTAAGAACATCAAAGAAATAATGGATAGCTTGGATAGAAAGAATATCTGTTCTCAGCTTTATGTAACTTTATGTATTTGTAATTGTTATTAGCAAAGAGTAGTGAACTGCAGGAATTACTCTGCTAATAAATTACCTATGTGGAGTGCTCTCACAATAATTAGTGCACTTTAACGTCAGATTTTTTCTGAAAATGAAAAATGTCAATTTGGAAGGCCATGTCAAATCTCATTAGGTAAGAGTTGCATTATGAATCAATTTGCCAACTGTGCAAAAATATAAACGGTAATAATTGGGTTTGTATATTTCTGACTTCAAACTACATTATGCCTATGTATACCAAATATGTAGTAGCATAATTGAGTTTTATATGTCAGTTCTGTATTTGAATTAATATTTCAGATTTAATGATTTTGTAATATATTTTGTGCAGATCAATTTTTAACTAAATTGGTTGTTTCACCTGATACGACAAACTGGCTGGTGATTTGTACTGTTCATTTTGTAATGCCAAAGCTATAAATAGCAAAATATAAGAAACCGCATAGTTACAAGTACCTAGACTGGATGTCTAATTATTTTTTATATTCTCTTTCCTCCACAATATTTGTATCCTGGTACAAGTGCTTTCCCCTTGTCCAAATTTGTCCTTGAAATTGTTTTTTTATGTGGTAAGCTAAGCTGAGGAATTACTGATGCATATTGCTTATGATCTTGACCATACAGCATGGAATGTTAAATACCAGTGTGCCATTCAATTGTTCTGGTAAATGTTTAATTATTAAATGTTACTTGAATTTATCCATTTATTTTTCTATGGATGGCAACTGTGTGTTTCCCTATAAGCAATCATTCATGAAGTATGTCAGCACCTACTTTGATAGTTTCAATAATACCCCAAATGCTACTACAGGAATTACTTAAATTTATGATGCGTCATAGACCCAAGTTACATAAAAGGAATTATATAATGTAAAAATACACTATAGCATGTATAGTAAAAGTTTGTATTTGTGTTTAGACTACTGTCATCAATACATGAATTCTATATACTACTTGTTGACAGCAAAAGTTTCCCTGGAATTTATTATATGCCAAAAGACACTGTACATAGAATTTGTTTGTCCAGCCTGAAAGAAGAAGATGCCTTAATAGCTCATTATAAATGTCCTAGTAAAATTACAGTAAAGCAGAGCATGACCCTGTAATTCAATATTCCCATCTTTATAAGGACAAAGCTTTCCGTCATGGGATTTTGCCATATTTACTCTCCAACATTGCCGATAGTAAGTTATTAAACTCTGGTAGTGTGAAGGCCTTCTGAAACACATTTATAAGTTGATCCAAACATAATGCTAGCTTGAAATAAAATTTCCTGTGACCCAGTTGACCTCTGATCATGTTAACTAGTTGGGTAATAAAATGTCTGCAAGCAAATAACTAAGCTCAGAATCACAAAGGACTCCGTATCAAATATCCTTTCTTTCAAAACGTCCATTGCCTGATCTTCCCTGGACATCCACTCCTCTCTTGAACTAAGAAAATTTTATTTTGTATAAATCACACAAAGCATGGTTAATCTTCATAAGTTGATTTACTACATTCAGTATTGTAGTATTTGCATTTGCTTCCAAACTTGTGTGGGCTTATAAAACCAAGAAAAAGAAAACATGACATCCAATAAGTCAAGATAAAAATAACGTAAATATGAAACTGAGTAGAACAGTTTTGCTTTCACTATTCTGAATCCATGAAGGAAGAAGCCATATTGATCTCCATTGGGAGATTGTTCCATGGGACTGGCACTACTAAACAGCAACACCTTTGGTTTTAGTTCCCTTCTGTAAGGGGGATGCGGAGTAAGAGCAGTTTTCCATTTATAATCTAACCAGATGGGTCTGTTCAGGTTGAAGTAAGCAGTCTTCTAGATACCCAAATGCTAATCCATAAAAAGATTTGCAGGTCAAAATCAACATTTTAAATTGTATCCAGAAATCAATTGGTAGCCGGCCCAAGATTCATGGCACTTGGCACATGAAGATGTGACATGTTGAAATTGTCTTGAAGTATTTCTGATGTGTACATGACAAGAAATATGTCAAACACAAAAATGTTCTATGTACTCCAGTCTTGAATTACTCAGTCCTTTTTTGAGATAGGCTGCAACCATAAAATTGTTTCCACTGAGAATAAGAATAACAAGCACCCCTCTCATGATAATACTATGAACAGATGACCTTTTAACTTTCAGAGATGCATGATAGATATATCCAGTCTTGGTTAGACATAATGTATACATTTTTCCATTACATTATATTCTAGATTTAGAGAACCTATGGCCCTCAAGGATGGCAAGTGATGAATATTGCTGGAATTTGTTAACTTGGCAGCAGTGAAATGGCTACGATTTCATATTTCTGGGCACTTTGATATTAATCCAGTAGTTTTCCACATAATACATTTTTAAGAGCCTGGTATGGATTGTAAATTGCTTGATCTGAGAAATTAGGTGTTATTCCTATCTCTATTGTTTCCTTAAGGAGCATGAGTGATATCTTCTTGTTTTGCAAGGCTCAGCTGCCGAAGCAAGAATGTGCTTCAGTCAGTTTTGAAAACACAGCTCTCCTATAAGATTGTAGTGACTGAAGTTATTGAGTCAGCCAAAATTATGTAGATCTTTAAACAGTACTGTAGCGCCTGCCAAGAAAATATAGATAGGGCTGCAATTTCCTATGAGTAGGTCATTATTTAAAGGAGGAGCATAAGGGTGTGCAAAACATTTCATGCACAGGCCAAATCTAAATAAATGAAAATATTCTGTGATTTGGTTCAACCAGACTAGGACCCATCTGGAAGAGTCAGATGAACATTAAGCCACAATGTATTTATTTGGTGTATTAAACAAAACCCATTTTCTAGTTTGTGCACGCCTAGAAGAGTAGGGTAAGCTTACTTAATACAGGAAGGAAATATACAGGCCTGTGCAACAATATGTTTGTGGTCTTTTGTATAAGAGAATTCTGTTGCTTTTCTGTGTACAGCCACTAGGAAGTATAGAGTTGTTCTGTACAGTTTAATCCTTTAAAATCAGTCAAAGGATTAGTATTCTGTCTGACAACTTAGTTTATCCTCAGTTCTATCTTAAGACAATGACAGAGGTATTTGTCTTACTGTGCAGTGTAACAGACTTGGCATGTGTACATGGAATGGTTGCTGGGGGTTTGAAAGTATTCATGAGAATTATATAGGGTTTTTTTCACCTAATTCTGAGGAAATAAGAATTATTCCAGATTATCTGGGATACATATTTTTTATTTATATTCCTTTATTAATTTTATAAGTAACTGAAGGCAGCAAGTTGTTTTTATAAATAACTCAAGGAGTACCTAATACCCTTTCCTCTTCCTATTTTCCCCACAACAACAATCCTGTTAGGTGGGTTGGCAGAGAAAGAGTGACTGGTCTAGATAGTTTGAGCAATATGATCTAACTAGTGCGATGTCATAATATACTTGATAAAATATTCAAAGTTTAAGAGTAGTATGTGATTATCTGAATGCTGTAATGTCTTTATATTTCGTAGTCTATAACCCAGGTTTCAAACACTGCATCACGTGACATTTGTGACGCATCTGGCCCGCCGGCCACAGTTTGACTCCCCTGGTCTACACCATCTATATAAGTTAAAATTTAAATAAACTGCATATTTTTCTCCTTTGAAGTCATGAACTATGGTGGTGACATCAAACTATAACATAGTTTAGATTTATTACCAGTGCCTAAAGCTTTGATGTTTGTATACTAGTATCAGAGGACATTGGACAGGGTCAAAACTAGGCATTAAATTTGGGTTATAGGAAATATGCAGTATTTCAGCATGCCAATTGCACGAGAATAAAATGGTTTCCAAGAAGTTGGTAATATAAATTGCCCGGAATCCATAAAATTCAAGTAAGTTTACAAATTCAAATATTAATTTCTGACTTTCTACATGTGGTCATTGTTGGTATATTTTTATGTCATTCTTAAACATGAGTTTTTAAATAAGTAATAATGCGGTTGATAATTATATTATTTAATTAAGCTACATTATAGATATTGTGCAATAGTTTGCACTTTCTGTTAAGTTTCCTTTTTTGATATTGAAATGTAGATTGACCTTTTGTGATAGTACCTCATGCCCTCTTATTTTTAAAAAATGATGAAATTCACTTAATACTTTATTGTATTTCTTTTGGCAGGTTTGAGTGGGACAAACTTCTGGAGAATGTGCATTGTTTGATCATAAGTGTGACAAAAACTGACAAGCAGGAAGCTTATGTACTCAGGTAAGTAAATAAAATTCCTGCACACAATGCATAGTCTTGTTTTTAATGTATTACACTTTTACATAAATATTAATTTACTTACTATAAAAGTATAAAGTGATGTGCAATGTACAAGTAGTCCTCAATTTAACAACATTCATTTAGTGACTGAATGTAGTTACAATGGCACTGAGGAATACCAATTGCTCAGTTAGCCTTCCTGACTAACTGGCTAAGATGTCATTGATCCCATTGTGTTAATTAATACTTCCATGTTGATGGGAAGTGGTCCCCTGCCTCAAGTAGGTAGTTGAGAACTTTATTGAAGAGATCATAGCATGGTATGCTATGCAGTCTTAAGGAAACTAAATTTTTTGGTTTATGGAGAAAGTGGCTGAAAAAGAGTAATACTGCAGCTTCTCACACATCTGGTTAATACTGTTCACACCGATTTTTAAACAGCTTTTGGCAAGGATATACAGAGGTTAAGATGGTTGCCTTAAACATAACTTGTGGTGGAAATTGATACAGGCTTTTGGTCTGGGGAAATATGGCCTGAGTACTTTACCTAGATTTCTGTGCAACTTCTAGTAACGTTTAACACTGACTTTATCTGAACTTTCTGACTGTAATGTGTCTTGCCCCAGCCCTTAGGCTCAGAAAATGTCAAAAATGTGGTGCTGGGGAACTACTAACCAATGTACAGTGTACAATGTCCCATAGCTTTTCATTTTGTTCCACAAAATCTACATGATAATTGAGGTAGGTGGGACTCAGAGATTTAAAGTAGGACTGTTTACTTTATCATCCATTTCTAAGGAACAATGCTATTGAATCCTGAATGCATTCAATAGTGATCTAGATGAACAATACAGTGAGCTTAAATATAAACAGTGTTGAGTTATTGGATTCAATTATCCAGTCCTTGAGAACTGAGGTTCAACCTGTTCTGGAGAAGTTTGGTGACAGTGAAAGATATGTGCTAGTTAGCAGTATATTTTAAGGGATTTGCACTGAGTTTTCAAATTCTATATGGCTTAGAACTGGCTATTTCAGAAACTGCTTTTTTGTTGTTGGAAACTTGTCTGACAACTAAGAATTACAGGATACGCCCTTTTGAAACTATTCCACTATTGGAAGCTTACTTATTTGGCAGAAAGAAAGGTCATTCTCTGCATAGCTCCCAGACTATAGTAAAACCTCATTTTTACAGACTCCCAAACAGGGTAAACGTATCCCTCGATGTACAACCACAATTTTTAAATATTCTCAGTCTTTGTCAGTGTTCTTGTTTTGGAAAATGAGATTGAGAATGAATTTTCAGTATCAAACTGTAATAGAAAATGTCCCAAAGGTGCTTTTCAAAAAGCAACTGGACTTCCTTGTTTTTTTTCCCTTGAAAACATTTTGCTTCTCATATAAGGAGCTTTTTCAGTTCTCTTCAAAGAACTGAAGAAGCTTCTTGGATGAAAAGCAAAACATTTTCAAGGAAAAAACCCCCAAAAAGTCCATTTGCCTTTTGAAAAGCACTTTTGGAATAACCATGACTTGGATGATTGAGAATCTCCATAGACATTTGTAATAGAAAATGTTATTTTCTCTGTTATATGAAGTAGTCCTATCACATAGCTAGAATCACTTCATTAGACTCCATTATAATAATATAGGTCAGAGTTCAGAAAAAAGTGCTTCCTTAACTGTTGATTATATTGTATGTGATATGGTAGGTACTTTTCACAATTGGGAAGGGGTGGTGGTCTAAAAGCACCCTATTTTTAACTTGTGGATAAATGTAATGAAAACAATCATTATGTAATCTATCTATGAAGTAAATTGGATGATTCCATAAACAATTGCATGAAAAAGAAGTGAAAGATATCAGAACAGTAAAATGCAGCAAGAGGAATTTATTGTTAAATATTGCTGTTTAATTATCTGCAGCACCTTGATCGATAAATGATACTAGATTCATATGCGGATGGTTAAGCAAGTTAAGAATGTGATAGAATTACAGAACTTAAGGTTGAAATCAGTTTATTATTTATTGTAATACTAGATACAATGAAATGTCTATGGAGATTCTCAGTCATCCAGGTCATGGTTGTCCCAAAGGTGCTTTTTCAAGAGGCAACTGGACTTTC
>JANHFL010008195.1:17539-33694 GCA_032468155.1 Oxyrhabdium leporinum
AGAGGCAACTGGACTTTCTGGTTTTTCTTTGAAGTCAATTTGCTTCTCATCCAAGAAGCTTCTTTAGCTCAGTTGATGACAGCAAAGTCCACAGACAGGACCGCTGGTTTGAAAGAGGGGTCAAAGAAACCATCTATGTCAACATTGAACAGCCCTCTCTCAACATAGGGGGAGGGATAGGACATAATCTATCTCCAGGTCTACAACACAGATATCATCACTCTCCAGTCTAGAGTACAACACAGTCCTTTCTACAGTTCCAAGAAGGCTTCATGCCCATTTGCACCACTCAGGTGACCTTGACAACACAGATAAACCTCCAGGTGGCCTCAGCCACTCTAAAAGAATGCAAATGACCAGCTGTCTGCAAGGAGTGTAAATCCTTCCATTCGCCACCCTCCTGTCAGAGCTGAAGAAACGTCTCGGGTGAGAAGCGAAAAGTCTTTCAAGAAAAACCAGAAAGTCCAGTTGCCTCTTGAAAAACCACCTTTGGGATACAATGAAATGAAAACTGAGCAATGCAGTGTGTGTTTGTTACAGCACCTCCAGAAGATATTAGCTGCATATCATTATTATCATATCTTTACTGCAGAATAAGCCAAATTGCTAGCATAATAAGTAACATTTTAGTGTAATTCTGTGAGATATTCTTAAAAGAAGAAATTCTAACTTATTAAAGGGGAGTTTTAAGACCTGTAGGAAGTGCCATCTTGGAGAAATAATTTCAAATTGAAGAACAGGTTAGCAGTACTAGCTTTCCCATATGTCACAATCTTTTCCTTTTTGTTTGTCTCTTTTTTAAAAGTTTATTTTGGTTAACATGATATAGTGCTTTGTCCATAATACCTGTTATTACAGAAGTATCTTTCAAAATCAGGTATATCTATGAAAGGATATCTTTATAATCTGCTGCTTCTCCAAATAGTTCAAGGTGGATTACATGGAACTCCTTAATGTTATCTCAGTAACAGTGTTATCAAGTAGGTTCAGTTGAATTAATAGCCTAAGTTATCCAAAGAGTTCCATGATTAAATGAGGATTCAAACTTGGTTTAATACTCTAACCATTAATCATCATTTTGATTCTAATATTTACCCCAATACCTGTATTTTGAAATCTCTCTTAATGCATTATGACACATTTCCTTACCTCAGGATTACATAAGACTTACCTGTCGAATCAGAGTTGTCCAATTGAGTGTGGAAGGGTGAAAAGGGACAAATGATGAAAACAGTATCACTGTAACATAATGCAAGTTTGACCTTTTTTATGTGTTGCATGCATTTTGCATATCTTAAAGCGGCAGTTTTAAGATATGCTGTGCTACTTTTGTTATTTTGATGAAAACATCAAGGCCTGCAGGAACTTCTTACTCTAGAAAAAAATGGAAAAGAATGTTTCATGTTGCACCCTTTATACAAAGAGTAGTTGTATTACTAGATTTAAATCAAATTTACTTGATTTAAAGCTCAGTGCATGAGATGACCCCTTTCATACTGTGTTTCTCCAAAAAGAAGGCCGGGTCTTATTTTCTGTTGACCCCTGAAAAAACGGCTAGGCCTTCTTTTTGGAGGGTTCTAACTATTGACTCACCTCATGGAGGTGGCACTGACAGCCCTGCCCAGCAGAAGACCGCTGCTGGCCCCTCTTCTTCTGTGGCCGCTTGCATAACTCTGGCCTCCATTTTGCCTTCAGATGCCTGCCGGAAGGCATCTGCAGCCAATAACAGAGCTCTGGATCAATCTGGAGTGCTATTATTGGCTGCAGAGGGCTTTCCGGAAGGCTCTGGCAGCAAAACGGAGGCAGGGGTGCCGTGTGCGTCCATCCAGAGCCCATTTCACTGCTGCAGAGGGCTTTCCGGAAGACTCTGACGGCGAAATGGAGGCCGGGGGTGACATGTGCGAGTGGCGGCAAGCGGCTGCTGAAGAAGCGGCCGCAGAAGAAGGTAAGTGTCGGGGTGTGAGGCCTGGTAAGTAGGCATTTCCACCCACCCCCCATCCGCACCCTAGCTTATTTATTATCTGTGCGCCTTGCCCCACCCCTGCACCCCGGGGTGGGTGGGGTCTTAATTAGGGCTAATTTTATGGGTGGAGCTTAATTTGATCACATGCGCTCAAAAATGTGATAAGGCCTCTTTTCAACGTGGGTCATCTTTTTGGAGAAACACAGTACCTACAGAATTCTCAGAGGAATAGAAGAGATCTGTATTGACTAAGCCAAGATTTTTGTATCTCTAATTCCTAAACGCCTAAAGAAGTTTTAAGGGACTGCTATCAAATATATTTGGAATTTCCAAAATCCATTTAGATATGAAATATATTAATTATATCTTTGTATTTTTCAGTGAGAGTAGCATGTTTGTCTCCAAGAGACGTTTCATTTTGAAGACATGTGGTACCACCCTCTTACTGCAGGCACTGGTTCCCCTATTAGAGCTTGCTAGAGAGTACTGTGGGTTTGACTCAATTCAGGTAAGAAAAGAAAACAGAACTATTCTGAGACATCTTGCAAGTTGTTAACTATCAGTTACATTTTAAATAGTATATTAACTAATTTTTTGAATATATTTACAAAATATATCAGTAGTAAATGCTGAACATCTAATAATGATTTATTATTGTACAATATTTAAAAATGTTTTTCAGATTAATTCCCCTAATATTTCTGGGATTTTCATATCTCATTCATACTCGGTCTTTCTTGCACAATATATTAATCTTGTCTCCACTCTTGTATTGCTCTGCCACTCATGAACGGTCATCTTAAGGTTGCTGGAGATGCAACCTCTGTCAGTCATCAAAAGTTTATGCAGAAATACACTTAATCACCTTTCAGTGAAGTATCAGTGCTTCTGGGATCTTGGATTGGCGAGTGTCTCAACACAAAGCCCGCAAAGATTCCTGCTTTTAGGATGACATATAGTACAAAATCAGTATTGCTAATAATTTTATTGGCGACAAATGGCCAATTTGCCCAATATTTTTTTTAAAGTTTTAAAACTTATTTTACCCCATTTCTGACTTATAAAATGCACCTCCACAATATGGCTTTTGACTAATATGGCTATCAAAGGTTATCTGAGATAGCTCATCTTCATAAAGATGGAGTGGAGAGATTCAGATTTTTTGTTAGACTTGAGTTGGGGGCAGCAAAAAGGGAAAGTAACATTTTCTTGAAGATGCTGAATAAAAATGCCATACTTGTAAGACATAAGATACCAACTTCTAAGTGGCAGCGTAGACTTAATCAGATAATCCATATTCATAGTAAAGATGAAATAAGATACTGTCTCAAATAGGCTGGCTTTAAATGATGCCAGCTTAAGGTGGGGGATATTCAGCTGATGCTATTGGAGGCTTCAGTATGAGGCTTGCAAAATGGTCAGGAGGGGAAGGAAAGATCTAAGAGCACTCCCTTAAGCTAATTGGCATATATTTCTATACTCCTCCTGAAACTGCAAGCAAATGCTTTAAGAACATTGTTCATATCCAACTGTACTCTTACATACTTCCTGACTAAAAAAATCCACGTGAAAAAATACTAATAATATATATTCATTATGTTCTTAAATATCAATTCTGTTCTTCATTATACAAATATGTCATGGACCAATCATTTTAAAGCTTTATAATCACAAAATAGATTATCTTTATTTGAAGAAAGAAAATATAAAAAGTATTGCTATTTCAGAGTTATTTATGGTACAAGTATACATAACCATCACAGTCCTCTACCTTTTCTGGTTTTAAGTAAATATAAATCACACTGATGTGCCAAGCAGAGCTTGTGTTTTTGTCTCTTTAGCTTATTTGTAATAACAGGAATATTGTGGATGGGGAGTTATAAGTGAGACTTCAAGTAATCTTAAAGCATAAGATCGTTAAAAGTTAAAAATAGTATATACTTGAAAAATTTTGTCCAGTTGAAAATAAATGTTGTTCTAAAGATGCCACTTATTTAATATTTAATACTCTATGTGGATATCTTCTGTGTAGCAAATTATATTCTTTATGAATTTCTAAGAGATTACTGCATTCATGTATCTAAGTATATATGCATATCTACACACACACACACACACACACACTGTGGTAAAACCTTGTACAGTAGATAATTTTTTATATAAGGATGCAATTGAGGAAAACATACTTATTTTATTTGAACTCTTGGTTCCCCTCAGAGCTTCTTTTATTCACGTAAAAATTTCATGAAGCCTTCCCACCAAGAGTACCCACATAGGAATTTCCAGGAAGAAGTAGAGTTCCTTAATGAAATATTTCCAAGTAAGTAAATGTATTAATATATCTTCAATAAGTATAAATGTAGTAATATCTCTTCAATTTACAATATTGTAAATAAAATCTGGCTATTCAGAATGTTTATGCATAGGAGACTGTTCAAATTAGTCATGATTTCATGGCTAAATGATTGAAAGATATAACAAGTAAAAATAATAAAGCAGAAGGTTGCTCTGTGAGGTACGGCATTTTATTTAACTTTTTCAAAACAATTATCAATGAAGAGTTTTACATGTGCAACAGTGATGCAGTATTGTTGCTATAACGAATTTATGACAGTAAGAATGAAAATGCCATTTGTAACTGAAGGCTAATTTAATACACAGTCAGACCTTGCTTTTGACATGATATAAGTAATATATTTATATGCTAATATTTGTGGAGCCTGCATTTTGTTGAAATACTGTAGATTCTTCTACTAAGTAATATAGAAAATGGTTGTTCAGTTAAAAAATAGATGTGCATTATTTGGATCTGAAGTGGCAAAAGGTGCTTTGGATCCAACATGAGCATGCTGTGTACCTGTTGGTCCCTTAAAGAAGCTGGGTTCGCATAACTTACTTACTTGAGCGAAAGAGATAGTGACAGAGTGCATTGCCTGGTTAACTCAAAGACTATTTTCATGGGATGTGTGGTATGGAAGATTGAGCTCACCACCAAGACTGAGTAGACATTTCTTTTCCCACCTGGGATTCCAGGTGCTATCTGAAAAGGAGGGTTAAAACAGACCTATCCCCTCTTTAATTGGAGAATGTTTCCTAAAATGAACCAGAAATGAGCATGGGTATGGGTGTGTCAAAGGAGTCAAGCCAGGAAGACAGCAGGAGACTGGGAAAAAGAAACCAACAACCCAAAGATAAGCACCTAAGCAACAGTGTCCAGGCAGCAAAAGTAATTATTGGAGCTGAAGGACCAGCTGAGAGAGGAGGGTGCCTGACCAGTGTCTACAAATCCAAGCAAGTCTGCAAACCAAAGTAAGCCCACTGTGTGCAGCAGCCCAGGTGCAGAGCTCCACAAACCAGTTCCAGAAACAGAGCTGGTGAGTGTTGGGAGGGAAAGAAAAGCCTATTTGCAATCTACAGAGGAGTGAGAAGAGGTTCACATGCAAATAGATTGGGATTGGCTACAAAAGCTAAAGATCTGGGAAGAAAGGGAAGGTTTAAAAAGCTAAGGAAGAGTTAAAATAGGGAAACATAGTGCTCTAAACCATAGAGATTGAGCCACAAGCATGGACATTTTTAGATTAAATGAAAGAAATAGTTGTAAATGTAAGTAATAGGAAGGTAGTAGAATAAGATAAGTAGGAAAATAGAAACAAGTATGGAATTAGCGTTAAAGTAAAGAATAGGATTTTTGTACAATAAAACAATTGTTTTAATGTACAAAATATTGTTCTGTACCATATTAAGAAAAACCCTAATGTGGCATCTGTATTTACTCAAGGAAAGGTGTAACTTCTTTAAGGAGCTGCTGAGAGGCTGAGTAAGTATATCCACACCAGACCCAAAGCACGTTTCCTGCTTTAGAAGAAAATACTGTACAAGAAACTATGGGCTACTTATTATAATATAGTAACTACAGTAAATTACTTTGATACCAATAAGTATGGTATGGCTATATTTTTTATTTCACAACATACTTTTCTTTTTCTTCCGAGTGCAAGATCCACTCCTTTTCTTTTTCCTTTCCTTTTCTTGACAAAAAAGATGTAATAGTAAATATCTAAAGCCAGAAAACAATTCATTAAAAGCATTTATTGGTACGGTGTTCCATGATTTCTTTGAGTTGCAGGATGCTATATAGATCTGTATGTTCATATAGTCAGATTTAATCCAGAAATTATGATATAAGGGAAAGAGCTCTTTTTTTATAAGACACTTTTCACTTTATTTATTTGCCACAGATGGAGCAGCATACTGCATGGGCCGTATGAATTCTGACTGCTGGTAAGTTTGCTTCTATCAGTGTAACATTTGGAGCAGTATAAATGTGTTACACCAGTTTAGAACATTTTTTTCTGAAATGCGTTTTTTAAAACAGGTACTTGTACACTCTGGATGTCCCAGAGAGTCGAGTAATCAATCAGCCAGATCAAACATTGGAAATTCTGATGAGCGAGCTTGATCCAGCAGTTATGGACCAGTTCTACATGAAAGATGGTGTTACTGCAAATGATGTCACTCGTGTAAGTCTTGAATTATGGTAATTAAAATAGATTAGATTTAGTCAGTGAACAATAGAGCTTTTTGTCCTGCACAGCCATTCATTTTCAGGCATTTCTAACAAGTCAGTTCTGTGTATAAATTCAAGAAGATCCTGAGGTCGATCCCTTTCTAATCTAATCTTTGAATACCATATCTTTTTAGTAATGACTTTTTTGACTTTTTTATTGTTTTATCTTTGTTGTGGTACACTATCCATGTAACTTCTTGTGAGATGGCTAGCCATATAAATTTGATCAATGAACAAAATCCTTTGGAAAGCTGATAGTCTTTGAATTACAACCATTTGTTTAGTGATCATTTGAAGTTCAACAGCACTGACAAAAGTGACTTATGACCATTTTTCACATTTATGACCATTGCAGTGTCCCAGAGTCATGTCAACTTTTACAACCTTCTGATAAGCAAAGTCAATGGGGAAGCCAGGTTCACTTAACAACCATGTTACTAACTTAACAACTGCAGCAAGAAAGATCATAAAATGGGGCAAAACTCACTTAACAACTGTCTCATTTAGCAACAGAAAGTTTGGGCTCATTTGTGGTCATAAGTTGAAGACTACCTGTACCATCTGCCTCTCGGCTCCATAAAGATAGAGTTAGATAGCCCAAATTTGAATGCATTCCAAATTATGCGTTCTTTTAGCATGCTAAAGTATTTTTTTGACTAATTCATGGACTAAAACATAATTATATGAGTTTTTGTGTGAGAGGGAGGGTAGCTTCAAGTCAATGTTGACTCTTGGCAATTGCCTAGAAGGGGTTTTCCATTCCTTCTCTTTCTATGAAAGAGTGCCTGTCCTAGTCACCCAACTGGCTTTGTGCCAAAGGCAAGACTAGAATTCCCAGACTTCCAGTTTTTACTGATACTTTAATCATTACACCAAACTCCTCTTTAAGTCATAGTTTAACCTAAAACCAAATAAAGCAATTGGATTAAAGCAGTGAATGACTCTAATCTTCTAACTGAGCAGTGCTCTTATTTCAGCTCTACACTATCAAAACTAGTATTTTTTTAAGCATTAGTTTGATTTTTAAAAAATCTGGTAAAATACAGAAGTATTAAATTCTCAATACTACAATTCTAACTATTCCAAAGCTGCAGCTCTGGGGCAATTAAGCCTTCATGTCAGATGTATCTTTAGTTACTATTGTTTTGCTTTGAGAAGAGTTACATCTATAAATATAGAAAAGACCTTGGGTGGGATTTTATCACCTAGTTAACAACTACAATTACTTTTTCTTAAGTTTCTTCCGCTTCGCTACCATATACATTTTATATAAACATGGTTTACGCAATTCAAAATTAACAAAATACCTAAAGGGAAAACAGTGTTCAGCGCTTAACTGAGAATATTAGCTGGAATAATGTTTAATGTTTCATTAAAGATTTAATAATGAAATACCTCTAACAAAAACAAAAATACCAATAAAACCAAATATTGTTTTTAAAAAGAGCAAAAGATGGTAAAAAATGGGCAGTATCAAAAAAAAATGGGCACACTATTCAGAAGAGCCTTCAGCCAGCTTAATAAAGAGCCAGGTCTTCACAACTCTGTGAAACAGCAGTAAGGTGGGTCTCAGATGGAACCTCATTATCTGAGAGAAGAAAAGTTTAATGATTTGGATGAAAAATAACTTTGGTAGACATAACATGAATCTTCTGAAATAATATTCATCAGTGTGAATCTTCTTTATTTTATAGGTGAGTGGAATTCGTGACCTGATACCAGGTTCTGTCATTGATGCTACAATGTTCAATCCTTGTGGGTATTCAATGAATGGGATGAAAACAGATGTGAGTATGATTTTTTTTTCTAAATTCCATTGAGTATTTACAGAAATAATGTAACTAAATTAAAAATACTAATATAGGTTATTTATTTTGCTCCTCTCCAGGGAACTTACTGGACTATTCACATCACTCCAGAACCAGAGTTCTCATATGTTAGTTTTGAAACAAACATAAGTCAGACATCCTACGATGACCTAATTAGGAAGGTCATAGACATTTTTAAGCCAGGAAAATTTGTGACAACTCTCTTTGTTAATCAGGTAAAATACTTTTTACTTTGCGAATATGGGACAGATCTTTTAGATACAGTTTTTAAAAACTTCTAAGTTACATAATTGAATAATTGTGTTTAGTTTGGGAGTAGAAATCATAACCGGTCCCCATCCATACGGAAGTAAACAAATAAATGAATTTGTAATGGTTAAGAAGGGAAATCACCCATCCTCCAGTTGACAACATCTTTATCAATTAAGGGAAAGTAATTGAATTTCATCATAACAGACTTACTTAGCATACGTTTCTATGGCTATTACAATTCTTATAAATTTATATGCGGTAAATGTTATGCGCCCTTTAGAAATTCAGAAATGTAAACTTAGAGGCATATGTATGCTCAATTATTGTACATATCCTTAAGATAGATGGTTTATGGAAATAGAACTGTTCTGTGGGCTAGTACCTAAGGTTGCTTCCACCATAACCAGTTTCTCAGAAATCAACAATAGCTGCATAAATACTGTATTCTGGTGTAGTAATTGCTAATTTTAAAGTTACTTAATGTAATTTTCTTATTTTGAATCATTCTTGTAAAGCCATAAGTTGCTGATCTTCTTTATGCAAATGATTTGTGAAAGAAATCATCTCCATTTACATATCCAGAAGATTGCTGCATATAAATTTAATAAGTAGTCAAGTGCACATATCCTTATATTGTACTTGTTTATTAATCTGGTTGATCTGTCTTTCTTGTACATATTTTCTAACGGATATATTCTGTGGCTTTGGGAAGCCAGGAAACATGCTCAATTCTTACTGAGTTCTTAATAAGGTTAATCCCTCAGATACATTATTTTGTACTGGTTTTCCTGGTTTCTATAATTCCTGAGTCTAATTGTTAAATCTGTTAATTTCATTTTAGAATTACCCCTTTCATCTTTCACCATTGTGAAAATAACATATCCTTTCAAATTGGTTTTATTTGCTACTCTATTTTTTCTTCTACATAATTTTATCAATCTCAAAATTATTGTGAAACATTTCTCAGCTTATTCCCACGCATTCATTCTCTAGTTCTCTTTCAAATAATTATACCTACCAACTGTGGTTCTTGTCACTCAACTCACAAACTGAGTTCTTATGCAGGACAGTAGATGCCATAATAATGCTTAAAGCACCAAAGCATACTCTGTTGTATAGTTGAAGATAGTTATTTCTACATATTGTAATATTCCAAAGCTGACTTTAAATGTTTGATTAGTTTTCTCTTAAGATTTTAGTATCTTTCCTTTCTTCTAGAGCTCAAAATGTCGCACCGTGTTTTCTTCAGCCCAGAAGATTGAAGGTTTTAAGCGTCTTGATCGCCAGATTGCCCAGTTTAATGACTACAACTTCGTTTTTACCAGTTTCGCCAAGAATAAGCAGCAAAGTTGATTAAGAGGAATGAAGAAGAAAAAACGCAAAAATATACCCAATAGAGGTGGTGGTGGTTGCTTTCTAGTAAATGATACAAGGGGCCATATTTTTCATATCCACCTCGTAGTTGCAGAAAGCCCTAGATGTAATCATAGTATAATTTTCAATTGTATGCATTATTATAACAGAGTTTTAGATATATTGCATGAACACTCTCTTCTGTGTTTAGATATTCTATTTCACTTTTGCTGTGAAACTGAAGTGCATGTAGAAACATTTTACTATATGAGACTCTACAGCATTTATAAAAACAACTCAAATAGGTTTACATGCAACATAGTTTTTCTCCAAGTATCACCAAAAATTCCCCACAGACAAGGATTTCGTCCTCATTAGAATTTTCCCTAGATTTACTTAACTAAAAGACTTAGTTGCCTAAATTTTTTTCATTTGTATACTGTAACAAATTTTAAAACAATTATTGAATGTGTGGTTTCTAATGGTCACATTTTTGCAACAACTGAATGACAGATCAAAACTCAAACTTTAAGATGTTGAAACTGATAGAACACTTAATGGGATATTTTCACTTTAAAAATATTGAACAATTTTTATCACACTAGATCTGCATACAATTCTACAATGAATTGAATTTGTAATTTGCTGTGGTTAGCACATTACCTTTTCACCTATGGGTGAAAGTGTATTTGTTTATTTGTCAACAAGTTACTTTTGACAGTTGCGCAATTTTTGGCAAACCCATTTTTGCTCCATGTCCTTTGTTTAAACCCATAGCAATTGGTGGCAGTCGTTGGACATCTGTTTAAGTATATAAACAAAATTTTGACAGTTAAGGACACAGTTGATTCCAGGCTTTTCACAGAGTTCAGATGCAGTTTTGGCATCTAGGAATCTAATTGGTTAGGAGATTGGTGCGCTTTATGGTAATTTTAACAGATAAATTTGGTAGAAAACGGTGAAATGTGATTTCAAATTACTGCACAAAATAGCTGCCGTTTCTTACTGTGAAATATGCTGGCTCAAATGTTAACTTTATATTAATTCAAACATGGGCCCTTCCACTCTGTAATGTCCTGTGACGACAATGCATGTGATGTTTAAGCTAAATTTAGCAATATTGTGACTTCATCTGTGTTTCTTCCTAATTAATATACAGTTCTTTTTTACATGGTGTAGAAGGCATTGGGTGATTTTGCCGCAGTAAGCAAATATGGGGAGCCTAAATACAGTCATGTAAAACATTTATATGTAGTACATTAGTAACAAAATAGACATGGGTATTGCTTCATGGATATTAAATGCAAGTTCCTGAGAGAGCATGTTCAGTCGCCTCAAATGCTGTGGGATTTCAGCTGTTGAGACCAGCAAGTCTTATAGATGTGTCATTCTAATCCTTGGCTATGTTTTTGATTATGAGTGTTTTGTTCCTTTTGTATTTATAAAGGAAACATTTTTAGTGTTTCTATGTTATTAAACCTGCTTGCTTGGAAATCAAGCAATTGGAACATTTTTTTCCTACCAAAATCAATAAATGTTGTTTCTGTGTAGCACCTAGCAGTTTATGGTGCTTTTGCTTTTTAAGGGCCAATTTTTCAAATGTTTTTATAAAGAGTACTCCAAGTCAATAGCACTCTTTGACTTGAGATCTGTTCAACTACAGATTCCTTGAAGTAATGCTGGAAATGCAGAACTTATACATAAACCTTGGATAGAAATAAAGCAGTTCAATGGATCTTCATGAATTAGTAGGCTGAACAAAATGGGAAGGGGATATGTTTGGTGTTTAAAATTATCTCTGGTGTTAGACATGGAACATTAAAATGTACAAAGATATATCTGTACCAGAAATCATAATGCTTCAATAAAAGTTTGCTTTCTGAGCTGTTGCAAATAGTAAAAAATGCTACTACCCTGACTTAGATAATTTTGCTTTGTGTTTATAACAACAAAGCCTTGATATGAATTAACAGATGTTACCTGTATTTTCTCAATAGTCCCTATGTGCTACTGAATGCCAGGGTGATTCAAGATTAAATCTACTGGAAATGTTACTCTTGTTAATCAAACTAGAACTCTTGTTTCTATTCAATGAAAAAGCATGATTAAGAATGAAAGCTGATATTAAAGATCTTTAAAAGCATCTCAAATCGTAATACTGTATAATCAATATTAGAAAATTGTAAAGCTTCATGAGATTTTACTACCCTCTTTAATTTTAAAGACTGGTTATTGTTCAGACATGAAAATTTCTGAAATTCTCAAACCTGAATTTACAGATACACCGATGATGGAGCAAAGTCTTATGTGTTTTACTGCTTATTTTTTACTTGCTATAACATTTTAACTTGGATTAATCTTCATTTGACTTTGCGCCATGTATGAATTTGTTTTACAAATCTTACAGGCTATTCCAATCAGAACGTGTGGTATATAATACATTTGCCCTCATCATGGCTTCTACTGTAGATTAATGCTCAGGTTTGCAATTGGCCTCTAAAATATAAGTACAAACTTCAGAATCCATAAATTGTCATGTAATTGCACTCCATCTGAAGTCAGTAATTAAGGACATCGAGAGGGTTTTTTTAAAAAAAAAACAGAGCAAAACAGCACATCAAGTGGGAAACAAAACTCAATGAGACAGACCAAGGTTGGTGAGGGTGTTTCTTGAATAAATTCACCATTGACCCACCACTCCATCTCAAGGCACATGTTCCTACCCATTCATCGGCTGTGAGGCATACTAGATGAGGAGACATGAGATTTATATGGGTGGCAGAAGAAAGAATGACTAAGCATGATTTTAAAAATACAGTAGTATTACAAAAACCTTTGCTTTATTAAAGATAGTAGGTCCTTACTTTTAGATCCTGCCACCAGTTGATAATGGAACCATATATAATTGTCAGGGACCTGATTATTTACCCTGAAGTAAATTTATTGGATAACAGAGAAGTGTAAATATTACCTATGACTTTGCTCTGACAGTGCTCCGTTATACTGATTGAAAACGTAAACAAATTCTGATTATTCTTTTTCCAGTATTCCTTCCCCATCTGAGGAAATTTCGGGGATTGAATTTCTGCCTTTTAACTTTGGTTAATCACTGAGCTTGCACAATCTATGAAGCAGCTAACTTCATTCCCACAATTTTGTCTATGGTTTTATTAGCTCCATTTTCTAGTCCAGACATGTCGGACTAAGATAAAATGTGGTTGGGTAATCATTAGTTCAATATTTCGTATGAGCTTAATTCAAAACAGTAATCGCCAGGATCAGAATTGCACAAAGTAGATTAAAATGTTCATTACAGTAGTCCTTGGCATACAACTGTAATGGAACATGCCCATTACAGTTGTATATCATGATGGTTGTAAAAAAAAGGGTCGTGATTTTTACAGGGTTTTTTTGTGGCAATTGTTAAAGCAAATGTGGCAGTGGTAAAACAGTTAAGTGAATCCATTGTTTATTATAGTGAGATTTTGCTGAGAACAGTCACATGACCACAGGATATTATTAGTGGCCATAAAGTGGCTATGTTGCTAAGAGCTTTTTGAAGTGTGGTCATGTGATTGCAGGAGTGGTGAGGAACTGACCATCAAAACTTCAGAACCAGATTGTAAGCTGTGTTTTCCAGATAGGTTGTAACTTTGGTCATTAAGTTACCAGCTATAAGTCAAGGACTACTTGCATGTGGTTCACTATGTTGTGGCAAGTCAGAACATGGCTGATATATCTACAAAATCTGACTTCAAAACCAAGGAGATTTTTTTAAAAAAATGACAATATGAAATGCTTATACAGAATCAAGTTCATCTGTTAGGTCATATATATAAACTTAGATATAAGACACACCAAATAAAAGCATATATGATAAATTGGATGCAAAATTTAAAACAACAGGAAGAATTGTGGAACAAATCAATAACATTTACAAACTATGCTTTTAGAGAGAACAGATATAAAATGTTTTATAGATGATACTCAACCCTGTCAATAATTGTTAATAGACAACTCACATAGTAATAATGCTGGAATTATGCGACAGAAGGAACACCCGAAAGTATTGAAAATTGAAAAAACAGCACAGTTCAGAAAATCTTAAGGAACAAATTGCAAATGAAATCACTTTTTTCCTGAGTTAAGTATAAGTTCAGAACATAACATTTTTACTACTTTTTCAATTGTTTCCGCCAATTTTTCATTACTGGCACATGATAATTTTTACAGATGTTCTAATGAATCATTAGTGACTGCAGTCTTCCATCCTTCAGAATAAAATGAGGACCCAGATTGTTGAGGGCAATATGCTGACTGTAAACCACTTAGTGCTGTAAAGCACTATAAAGTGGCATGTGAATCTTAAGTGCTATTGCTATTGCTCATAATCAGTTTGTGCGATCTTGCACAAGCTGAGTATATATAACATTACTTCTGCCTCTGCACAATCTGCAATTTGAATCATTTGGTGATTTTTTTTTCAATTCTGGCCTTGGCTGCATTGGTTCAGATAGTATGCTTTTGCACAGCCAAAATCAAGCTTCCAGTTTTTCTTCAATGTTCCAATTGTAAGCCATTGCTAGGTTTTATCTTTATCCACTTTCCGCTTGATCTGTTGTAGAAATTGACCATGTATTGCTTTTCCTTCTCTGTGTTCTGTTCTTTTTTGTGTTACATTATTTTCATATTCATGTTTTGCTTCCTACACATTCAGTAAGTTTCATTTTTTAATTTACATCAATACTTATCTTTGGCTTTTACATAATCAGCCAACATGCTTTTTTTCAACAATTTGACCTGAAGTAAACCTCTGCGTCCATTTCTGCATGATAGGTGTAATCCACATCACAGTGGAGATGTAACACATGGTTAATACTCATTAGCTATTTGTCTGAATTGTCCAGCTCATCTTATTTCTAGTTGTTAATTCCAGCAATACATTGTATTACAAGTATGGTCCAAGCTTTGATAGTATTTTTACCATTCAACTTTATTTTTAAAAATATAAAAGAATTAAATATAAAAAATATAAAGCCAATCACTTTGTTTTAGAAAGTGTCAGCTACACAACTGCAACAGTATTTCTCGTCCCTAGTGATGCTGATGGGCAGAGATATTCCCCATCCCATGTTCACAGTAAATTTCTTACAACAAATCACTGATAAAGCAGATGAAACTGATTTATAAAGTGGTTTTGCATAAATAAAATGATAGGATGTGGGAACAACAAAGTATAAATCACAGGACAGAGGGAAGTATTTTTTTTCCAAACCCTCAACCACCCTTCTCTAAAAATTAAAATCTGGCAGACTGCTTCCGATTGATGGATTAAGTGCCACAAAATCATCGTCCACTCTTGTGATGTTCTCCATCATCTGTCCTTAGCCTAGTCCTCCAGCTATTCATTGCTACTGTAACTGAGTCCATCTAGTTTGCTGCTTGGTTTTTTTTCTTCCCTCTACCTTTCCCAGTAATCTCGTCTTCTCCAGAGAGCTGACTTTCTCGCACAATGTGCATGTAACTAGGATAATTTAAGCGTAATTCACTTCGATTTCGGGGGAAAATTCTGGGCTGAGAGACGCTTCTGCCGAATGGCAAAAGAGGGAAAAGCCACGTTTGCAGGCGGACTAGAGCGCTTCAGGCTACTACTCTACGCACTAAGCGCTTACTCCCGGAGAACTGATCCACCGTTTCCCCAACCCGGCTTATGGTCGTGAACAAGCCGCGGTAAAACCAGGCTGCTGGGCTCGAGGTTCGCG
Organism: Oxyrhabdium leporinum; assembly: GCA_032468155.1. Classification (NCBI taxonomy): domain Eukaryota; kingdom Metazoa; phylum Chordata; class Lepidosauria; order Squamata; family Cyclocoridae; genus Oxyrhabdium; species Oxyrhabdium leporinum. Next base: position 33,266 of record JANHFL010008195.1, read on the forward strand.
CCACAAGCCACCAAGCAAAACTGCCCCCCACCCGGCCGCCCGCCCGGTGGCGCTTCCGCCTCAGAAAACGTGAGAGATTTCAGCTGAGATGGCGGCGGGAGCGTCACGTGAAGCCGACGGAGGCCCTGGAAGCATGGAGGCGGAGGATGGGACACCGCAAGAGGAAGAGGTCGAGCTGGGTTTGGGGGGAGGCGAGGGGAGGGGGGAACCCAGCGGGATGCGATTCCCATCGCTTGCGTCGCAAGGTGCCTCTGAACGGCGACCGTCGGCGAAAGGGGACTTTCTCTCCTTTGGGATTGCTGAGTCTTGACGGCGTCGCGGGGGATTTCGGTACCTGCGGATTGCCCTGCAGCCAGTGTACCAACACAGGAAAATATTTGTAGCTCGGGTTTGAATTTGGGGGGGGGGGGGGGTTGTGTCATTGGTGAT